>RJWJ010012227.1:0-42640 GCA_004363605.1 Indri indri
TAGAGACGGGGTCTCGCTCTTGCTCAGGCTGGTTTCAAACTCCTGAGCTCAAACAATCCGCCCGCCTCGGCCTCCCAGAGTGCTAGGATTACAGGCATGAGCCACCACGCCCGGCCCTAAGCTACAGCTTTAATTTTTTCTTTTTAGCTAGACAAATATTGAGCACCTACTACTACATACTTAGCACTATGCTAGGCACTCAAAAGTGACGTGGGGTAATAATGGGCATAAGACATAGCCTCAGTCTTCCGTGATCTTTCATAAATCATTCATACAACACTTTTAAAAAAATGCAACATTACCCAGTTCAGTGTCAGAATGAGTTGTTTCGAAAGTTTAGAGTCCTGTTTCCTCTGAAGTAGGGAAAGTTTGAGAGGACTGCTTGGTGGCAGGCGTGGGCTTAGTTCGTTTTGAATCTAAGAGATATATAAGAATAGCTTGGTAATTATGGAGATTCAGTATGTAATTCAAACATAACTTATTTCAGGTATTCCTACGTCAAAATCCTTCGCCATCAGCCAAGAATTGCTTTTAGGAAGTTGATACATAGAGACGCAGAGAACACATAAATTATTAACAACAGATCATGGAAATGTTGACCAAAGTCTGGATTTTGTGTAAGAGGCAATCTCCCTCTTCTAATGTTTTGGGGGGCTCAGGTATTCACTTTTGCTGGCCTCACTGCTGATTTGAGAGAAGCAACTGAAAAGGTGTCAAACTGCTACCTTGGGAGCACTTACCCTGTGGCTGCCTCTTACTCTGCCAGTATAAGATCAAAGATACCAGGCAGTATCTTTGTTGGCACGGAAGCATTAGTTGTGGAACTTTGTGTTTGGGAGTTAATTCAATCTTACTGGACTGGTGAGCAAGCCCTGATTATTTTTCAGAATTAAACAAGGCCTGTGAGTGTCTGGGCGGAGGAGGAGAGGTCTGTAGAGATACTGGAAGGGGAGAGAAGAGAGGAAGGGGAAAAAGTAGTTTAAAAAGGGAAACCAGTACATATTGTGGGGGGGGCCACTTTCCTTAATGAGCCTCCAGCGTCTCCAGAGCCACTGAGATGGAAGGCCTTTATGAAAGCAAGTTTGATTAAAAACAAGCCACTTGTACTCAGCTTTTGAGTCTAGACTCCAGATTTACTCCCAATGGGAGAATTTGTAAATAACTTTTACTTGGTAAGGATGACATGAAAAGAGGCTCTACTTCAACAGGGTAAATACTGTGTGCCCAGATAATATTGTTACTTCCTACAGATTTATGTCTAGCTATCCCTAATTCCCTCAACACCCTCAAGAATCTTAACATTATTTTGCAAAACAACCAATTCCAGATGAACAGGTGACTGAGAGGAAGTTAATCTCCATTACTTCCAGCATCACATTCCAGCATCACACATCACATTTGATTCTTACACTAATTCTTTCTTGCCAAATAGATTTTTTTAAAAGCACCACCTCACAGAGGGACGGAATTCATGCTCCTTTCTTTTTTTTTTTGAGACGGACTTGCTCTGTCGTCCCAGCTAGAGTGTAGTGGTGTCATCATAGCTCAATGCTGTAACCTCAAACTCCTGGGCTCAAGTGATCCTCCTGCCTCAGCCTCCCAAGTAGCTGGGACTACAGGCTATGTGTCACCATGCCGGGCTAATTTCTCTGTTTTTTGTAGAAACGGGGTCTCACTCTTGTTCAGGCTGGTCTCGAACTCCTGACCTCAAGTGATCCTCCTGCCTTGGCCTCCCAGAGTGCTAAGATTACAGCAGTGAGCCACCAGGGCTACCCTAGTGATGCTTCTTAAATTATAATAAACCCAGCTTGCATATTTAAATTCTTTTCCATATTAACTTTACTGGTAAGAGTTTGCTACCCAGATTTCTTATAGCCTAAAAAGTATGAAATGGTAGTGGGTGGGTATAGTCCTAGTGGCTATTTTGGGTAATTTCTTTCATTTTGTATACTAATACAACTGTATAATTCAGATAAGCTTTAAATTAAAATTTTCAGCAAATATCGGGTTGTGCTGGTCATTTGTAATATAGAAGTAGAGTAGACCCTTTACTTTTTTAAGCAATTTGTCCTTCCTAAAATCCCAAAGACACAAATATAATAAATGATGTACTTTTACATCAAAATGTGATACACAACCAAGTTGGGATGCAACGTAGGCAATAGGCTGTGTTTTCTCATTTGCTAAACAAGGTAGTCTCACATACAGTCTCAGAGTAATTTTCAGATTTGTGCTGTGGCCAAATCAACTATGTTAAAGGCCACAGGAGTCAGGTGGGACAGAGTTTAGAAAGCGTCAAAGCCAAATGATAAACCTAGAGAGACCAGTCTTGCTTTTCATCTCATTACTCTGCACAGTTTTGGCTCTAGCCAGTTAGATCAGTAACTCAGTTTTCAACACATGGTAAACCAAACCATTTGGCTTGTTAGTTTATAGAGGCTTGATAAAGTGATTCCAAAATATTTTTTAAAATGGGACGGCATTGTGCATTTGTTATAGACTGATTTAAAAGGAAACCTGTAGTACTATACAAATTGCATCAAACTGGTATAGCTTGAATTCTGTTAACAAGAAAGTGGTAGTTCTTCCAGTATTAAGGCTTTGAGTCAGAACTTTTTTTTTTTTTTTCTTTTTTTTTTGAGACAGAGTCTTTTGTTGCCCGGGCTAGAGTGCTGTGGCATCAGCCTAGCTCACAGCAACCTCAAACTCCTGGACTCAAGCGATCCTCCCGCCTCGGCCTCCCAGAGTGCTAGGATTACAGGCGTGAGCCACCATGCCCGGCCGACTCAGAACTTTTAATGACATGAAAGCTGTGGTGTATTTTTAACACTTCTGTTTTTAAAATATGCAAAAGACATGGGGATTGTTTTATTCATTTTTATAACCAGTAAAAAAAAAAAAAAAAAAAACTTCTCAAAGCAAAGGTTAGGATTCTTAGTATGTTTAATAATTCAAAGAAAAATGTCTTAAAATTTAATGAAACCAATGGAAAGATAAAGTTTGGGTTTTACTTTAGAGGAATACATATTTTACTTTTAAAGTCATAATTTGCTTTATACCAAGAATAAGAAGAATCCTTTACACCTAGTTGATAGTGTTGTACAGCAAGGTTTTAAAAATAATTTACATTAAATGACAAATATGACTTGGATCATTTCATTTGTGATTAGCTCTTCAGTTAATCAGAAATGAAGATGAAGCTATTGTACATGAAAGTCTAGCCCATTTCAGATGTCCAGAGCATATATTTTCCTTTTAGAAGTTTGTCTTCAAATAGAACTACTAATGCCTCTAATCCATAGCAATATCAAGAAAGCTATGTATAATAAATAGGTATCTAAGTACAGTGTCAGTTCAAACCTTGCAAAATAAATAAATTTACCTTAAACACGAACTTAATCTACTTTTGCTTTTAAAAAATGGTTAGGTTTCTTAAGATACCACAACTCAGTAGATATTAAATTATACATTCTAAATTCATTTTGTGAAAACCAAAAATGGAATAATCTGTGAATATATAAGCAATAACCTTTCTAAAAAGCAAATATTTCTATATGTAATAAGAAATCCTAAAGAGTGCACTATGGTACACAATATAGGAACTAAATCGAATTGCTTTTAATGAGTCTTACGGGACATATTCACATTTGCAATGCCCAAGTTTCCAATTCTCAGCCGTAAAATGTGTGGCTAAGCTAGCTTTCTTGTTGTCAGACCTCTGTGCCTCTTGTTCCCAGTTCTCTAAGTCAGGTTGACAAACTATGGCCCTCGGGCCAAATCCAGCCTGCTACCTATTTTTGTATGGCCCTTGAACTTAGAATAGTATTTATATTTTTACATTATTAAAAAAATCAAAAGAATATTTGTAATGTGAAAATTATATGAAATTCCAATTTCGGTATCTATAAATAAAGTTTTATTGGAATACAGCCACGTTCACTCATGTACGTATTGTCTGTGGCTGCTTTGCACTACAACGGCAGAGTTTGGTTGCAGCAAAGACCAAAGCCCTTTATGGGCAGAAAGCGTTGACCCTTGTTCTAAATCAATTATTACAAGCTTAGGGATGGTTTTTCCAACTGCTGACACCTGTAAAATGTCAATCCTCTGGGCTTCTTTGCTTCATTCATCAATTGGTTGGTAGCTATTAGCCCTGTGCCATTTTGTTTGTCCTCACTGTGGACCTCACATGTGAAGAGGATTTCAGTTCCAAAATCATCAGTTTCCAGTTTAAAGTCTAATGAAAATAAGTACATTATATTTGTTTCCACCATGTTCATTCTTGACTGTAACTTCTTGCTGAAAGACCTTCACCTGTAATGTATGAGTAGGCTTATTAGTATATTGAAAATGAAGAAACAGAAACATTTGCAGTATAGCAAGGGTTCAACCAACAGAAACCTATAGCTGTGGTGGCTAAGTTTGGGGAAGAGACTATTTGCTTTGAACTTACAATGTTAGAACATGGTGTTCCTGGGAGGTAGAACATTAGACTATTTCTGCCCTGGAACACTAGATTCTTTGGAAAGTTTTTTGTGTTTTTTAAAAATCACATTCAAATAAATCATTCCACTTTAAGAAAAGGTGGAATTCCTTCAATTAAATATGTATCTATTCAGATAAGAGCAAGATGAATATTATTTAGAAATTCTTAAGTTATTATTATTGAAATTTTAGAAATTATTGTATAACAACATGATATATTCAGAAAGTAGCAAAAATACTTAAACTTAATTTTCTATGAGTATATACAGAAAGCCCCCCCCCCTTTTTTTAAAAAAAAACAAGTGCTTTCTTGGAAACACCATTGTAAAGGAGGTTGTAACATGGGACGTAAAGCCCCATAGATACACCAATGGCAGTTTTTAAAGATGAACTTCCTTAACTTCAAGCAATGTGAAGTCAACTGAATGATTCTAAATGTCTGGTTGTTACAGGAAAATTGAATCCAAAGGCAATCATCTAAATCAGTGTCACCCTCCCCCACTCTACTAAAATATAAGCAGTTAACAATGTTCATTATAGTATACATAATATTTTCTGAGACAGAGTCTCGCTCTGTTGCCTGGGCTAGTGTGCAGTGGCGTCAGCCTAGCTCACAGCAACCTCAAACTCGGGCTTAAGCGATCCTTCTGCCTTAGGTTCCTGAGTAGCTGGGACTACAGGTGCTTGCCACCACACCTGGCTAATTTTTTGTGTCTATCTTTAGTTGCCTAGGTAATTTTTTCTATTTTTAGTAGAGTTGAGGGTCTTGCTCAGGCTGGTTGCAAACTCCTGCCCTCAAGGGATCCTCCCACGTTGGCCTCCCATCCAGAGTGTAGCATTACAGGCGTGAGCTACCAAGACCGGCCTCATTATAGTATACACATTTTTTTTTGTTGTTAATGTTTTTTTTTTTTTTGAGACAGAGTCTCACTCTACTGCCCTGAGTAGAGTGCCGTGGCGTCAGCCTAGCTCACAGCAACCTCAAACTCCTGGGCTTAAGTGATCCTCCTGCCTCAGCCTCCCGAGTAGTTGGGACTACAGGCACACACCACCATGCCCAGCTGATTTTTTTTTCCTATATATTTTTAGTTGTCCTATTAATTTCTTTCTATTTTTAGTAGAGACGGGGTCTTGCTCTTGCTCGGGCTGGTTTCAAACTCCTGAGCTCAAACAGTCCGCCCGCCTCGGCCTCCCAGAGTGCTAGGATTACAGGCGCGAGCCACCGCGCCAGGCCAGTATACACATTTTTAATTCAAATTTCTAGTGGAGTTGTATTCTGATGTACTTAATGTAATCTTGTGGTACACAGAGGGCTCTTTATGTGTAGAGTAGTATATGACCAATTTACCAGCCTTAGTGTAATTTCACCCTATCATTATAAAACTTAATAGAGGTGTGTATAACATCACACCTATGATTTATTCGATATTAAGTTCTAGATATGGAAAATAATGTTTTAAATTCTGATCAATGTCCTTAATGGTTTGCTCACAGATCCACTACCATGGTGAGTCATTTTCTCAGATGGAGATGCTCAACATTGGTGCTTAGTCATAAAAGTCACTGATATTTGGAAGAGGTACCGATTGTCTTAGTAACACTGGGACAGAAAAGAGTGAATCTCAAACTTTAAAAATTGATATACCAGATGTATTCAACAGAAAAAGGGTGCTGAACCTCCTCAGAGCTTCACTAATCTACCCATACTATTATCTGATGCTATGTGATGTGGACTGTTGCCATAGTAATGAGATTTCTTTCTCATGAATCTTCGCATACAGGATCTCTTGGATTAGACAGATACACAGATATTTTGGAGGGGATAGTTTTCTGTATGTGGCCTTGCCTATTGTTTTGAAAGAGTTTTGCAAGCATAGGCTGGGGCACCAATTATTTTGGGAGTTGCTCCTTAAATGTAGAAACATGGTCTCCACGTATTTAGTTTGTTTTGGGGTTGTTATAAATCAAATTTGGCTCTGTCAAGAGGTATCAGTGAGTTCTTTGTGAGCTTCTTCAATTTTGCAATTTTATATGAAAAATTCCTGATTGTGATAAAGACAGATGGCAAAGCTCTGTAATATAAGCAGCAGTGCCTTCACTATGCTGCTGGTCTCGTGTGAATTCAGAATCTTAGAACTACAACAGGACAGGTGAAAAGTGGGCTTTAATGATCCCTTAGGTTCAATAAGAAACTAAGTGAAAAGAAACTTATGTTTGGACATGCTTTTATACGTCCCATATAATTTACTCTGTATGTAAATACCAAGCTGTGGGCTGGCAACTGAAGCCCTAGATTTACTGCATTTTCAAGATGGATGTTGTTATGTTATTTTGTTTTCTGTTAACTATCACACCCTTGATGCCAGTTTTTTATTTTTTTAATTGAGGCAGAGAAGATGAAGTTGTTAAAGCTAAATCAAACCTAAATTAGACAACATAAAACTAGAAATCCAAAGGAATGAAAGCTGAATGATTCTTGGAGCCCTTGAAGAATGTACATGTGACTTAATAATAATGAAGATAGTTCTATGTCTGAGGAAATAAGGTTTGTTGTGGTACTTTGGGAAGGTGATTGCCTTCTTGGGGTCTTTGCTTAGTTACCTGCAAAATAAGGAGGTCTAAAATTGTAAAAGCTCAAGTTATGTATATGAGAGCCCTTTTCCTGTTTTAAGGTACCGTTCCTATGTGGCTTTGGGGGGCATACTCTTCTTGGAAAATGTAAAAGATACTGTACTAACTATGCCTTGAAAAGTAGTTTAAGTTGAGCCCTGTTTCAGAATGGTGCAACGACTTTGTATACCTGGGTAAAACATGCTGCCCTTGGTCACTGTCGATAATCCATTGTGTCGCTAGAGGACAAGCCACCCACAGGTTTCTCTTCCTTATTTTGGACACTTTCTGAAGCTAAGAGCTGAGAAGGCGATGTGAGTCCTCGGGGCTGTTTAGTTGACTTGGTGAGCTTCTTGAGTTCACTTGCAAAAGAAATGCCTTTTTTTTTATCTTCTCGAGATGCCTGTGGGGGAAAAAGAACCTTCCATTGGTATTAGGTTAAACTCAAGGTCCTCAATCCCATGACACTGGCAGAAAGAGCTCTTTCCTTGTCTTTCAATAGTAAATAGACCTTTGGAAAGAAGGGCTGGGGTATTCCCATCTCAGAACTGCTTAACCTTGGGGGGTGGGGGTGGGGGTGCACATCTTTTTTCACACAGTGAAAACAAAATCAAACAATTTTCTCCCAGCTCCATTCCTTGACTCAGAACTTTCTCCTAGCTTTCACTAGCTCCCAAATCTGATTGTGATGTGATTATTAATATTAAATAATTTATGAAGAGAGCAAAATAACTTTAAATATTACCTGCACCTGCTCCTTTAGCTTAAGGATGAATTTTCCCGCGCCTTTCCATTTGCTTTGGGCTTGAAACACACACTCCTGATCCAAAAGGACCCGCTGAGAGGACTTCGGGGCAGAAGACTTCTTGTTGGTAGTGTCTTTCACCACCTCTTCCAAAAGCACGTAGTCACTCGGGTTGGGGTTGCTCAAGATGCTGTAGGAATATTTGGCTTTGCATAAGGTCTGAAAGATAAGTTAGGATCAAATGAATAGACAGTATCTCCAACACTGACATTCATTCTAAATGGACTCTCAAATAGAAACATGGCACAGACTTTGGGAGATGGAGGGATCTTCTGACCATGTCATCCAGTTCCTCATTTGATGTTTGTGTAGTTGTGGCTTACAATATGCTTTCCCACATCACCTCATTGAGCTGCCCAGCAGTCCATGATTGAGGTATTGTGAGCCCCATTTTCAGTGAGGAAGCTAAAGCTTATGGAGGTTATGCAGATTCCAGAGTATACCCAGATAATAAGTAACAGAACTTTTGCCAGATTTTCTGCACACACCAAAGCTCATGGACACAAAAGTCACACAGCCAATAAGGAACAGAATCTTGCCCCTCAGGAGCCTCTGTCCCACCAGGCTCCTCTTTGTCATAGAGTCTTGGATGTTGAAGGAATTTTAGAAGTCACTTGATCTCCCTTTTCATTTGGTACAAAGATATCTTTCACTTATGCATGTATTCATTTATCAGATGTTTGGTGAGGGCCTGTTATGTCCCAGATACTGTGCTGTACTTTGGGGAGACAAAGATAAGCAAAAGAAACATAAGTCTGGGCCCTTTGGATTTCAAAGTCAATTAAGGAAGCTAATATTAACCACGTTATCACACAATAAGAATAGCAAATAGCACTTAAATTGTGTTTACCATGTGCTGGCATTGTACTAAATGCCTCACATATATTTACTTAATCTTCCCAACAACGTTGTGAGTTAAGTACTATTATACTATCTCTGTGTTATCTTGTGGCAGTTTACCACGTAGTTGTGTTCTGGAGCCAACCGGAACGGGCTAGTGAAATCAGATGTGGGAGGAGTATTTACACGATAGAAACAAATCAGGGCTTTCTTTTTTCTTAAAGATCTAGTTTACCAGCACCCCACTATAATTAAGGCACAGATCTGAGATCTTGCTCGAGACCTTAGTGTTAGTAAGAAGTAGAGCTGGGATTTGAACCTAGAGCAACTTGATCTGAGGTCTATGCTCTTAACCATTATTCTCTGTCACTTCCCAAAAAGGTGTTTAATGAATGCAAATCTTGTAAGGCTCCCAAGGCAGTAAACATAGCTCTCTGGAACCATGTAAACAGAGAAGCATGACCTAGAGGAGGGGAAAGTGTCAAAGTAGGCCTCCTGCTTGTCCTCTGTAGGATGCTTGAGAGATGGTTATTAGGCACTGGCTCAGGCATTTCTGGGACAATGAAATGGCCACTCTGCAGAGCCACTTCTTAAATCCATTATTATTAGTGCTTCATAGACATCCAGTTTCATTTTAGATACTAGGTAAGTATCTGTTGAGGGACCGAACTAATATTTTCCAGCCTTGGGAGGCATACTCTACGTTTTCAGGTTCCCATTGTTCTAGAATTTCATTCATAAGATGAACTGTCGATGCATAGACATCTCATTTATCCCAATAACTTGTACTGAGGAAAGACCTGAGGTGAGGGAGAGGTTTTTACCTGCTGGATGACATCCTGTGCAGTGCTGACTCGGGGTGCTTTGATGACTGTTCGAGGTTGCTCTGGGGAAACATCGTGCACTTGGACAAAGAAGCTCTCCTCCTCTGTGCTCAATATCACCTCTTTGTCATCTTGAATAATGCTTTTCTCTTCTAGGTTCTATGTAAAAAAGAAAAAAGGTTATTAGTAAAAGGTAAGATGATGCAGAATAAAAAAATCTAGCAAAAATTTGAGCTGTATTTAGGTAATGTAGAAACAACTTCTTAGCTTTGTATTTCACATACTAGTTACTATTTCCTAAACTATTCTAAAGGATATACCAGTCTTTTGAGAGGAAGAAAGTACTGTATTTCTGCTGGTGTTGACAGATCCATAGGTCAGGCCCAGAACATGCAAATTTATCTGCTCCTATAAGCTATGGATTTTCAGAGTCCAAATTAACTATAGATAAATTTGTAGAAAGACAATATACCATTTTGCTAACTACCAAAAGCCAAATAAGAACACAGCAAATTGCATTTGAAAGGAAGCCCATCCATTCCCACAGAGGCCTCAGGCATTTAAGAAATGCTGGGCATCTGAAATGTGATACATACAACATTGACACTCTGTTGGTAGTACTAGGTGAACAAAACCCACAGTGAAAAGGCTGAAACGATGGCTGGAGGTTAGCCACTCTCAAATATCCACAAAATTCTCAATAATTGTGAGAACTGGCCACCAGGTTAATTGATGGTGAATTGGCTTTCAGTGAATTATATATATAGCCACAGATACATGTCTCATTACAATTTTTATATATGTGTCTTTTATTAAAAATGTTCAAACAGTACAGAAGTATATCAGTAAAAAAAGGCAAACTTTTCCCATTCTCAGCGTTTTTTCCTTCCTTCTCCCACCTCATTCTCTACAAAAAAACCCCACTATTGTTAGGTATTTCCTTCTAGTCATTTGCCATGGATATACAAACATGTTTTTGTGTATGTGAATAAATATGTACAACAAAACCCAGGAATTACGTGAATTTAGGTATAATGTGATTGTCAAATGGCTCTTGTTCTTTGTCAGCCCCCTACTCACAAATGTGAAAAGTTATTTTCTGCAAGAGGAGCACAGAAAGAAGGAGAGACAGGCAAGTAAACAGAAGGCAACCCTATCTCAGGAAGTAAGGATTTCCCAGAAAAAGCCTCCGATCCCCAGGATTCTCGACCTAGCTTAATTTCTCCAGACCAGGCTACTGAAATGGTGCTTGCTAACCTGAAGTATCCATGACTTGCTGTCACTATCCTGGAAGTTTCAACCGGCGAGATGACCCAAAATTGTCCCCATTTATATTATATTGAAGTCAGAATGGATAACTGCCACCAGGTGGCGCCAAACTAACCAGGACCAGAAAGGACTGGCTCCTGATGCTGGCCAGCCAGCCTACAAGAGCCCTGCCCCAGCCATTCCATCAACTTTGGAACCATGGCTCTGCAATTTACATGAATGAATTTCTTGGACCCAATGCACTCTATGATGGCGGCGGGGGAGAGAAGAGCTATTGTCTACTTTTATTACACAAAATGAGATTGTACTTTCCTACATAGACCATTTTACAATTTGTTTATTCTCCCACTTAAAAGATTGTGCTCATCATTTCATGTTCATTCCTAGAGAGCCTGCTGCATACTAGGGTGTGGCTGCACAATATGTCATCGCATTGATCATAATGCATTTAATCAGAGAATGAGGTTGGGGGTAATTCACATGTCAGGAAGCAAGAAGGGGAAAAAAAAGAAAACCAAAAAAGGTTCTAAGTTGCCACATAAAATGTCCCAAAAAGAATGCACTGGGCATCACTTTTAAGAGCGCTCCTTAGAACCTCAGAGCTTATTTACTTTCAAGGAGTTTTCAGCCACATCAGTTGGAAGCCACAAGTTATGAACAGAAGATTCACTGTTCTCACTTATGTCCCTTTTTTTACTAAGCATTTTTCTACATATTGTCTACATGTTTGACAGGCTCAAAATAATTTTTTTGAGTCAAGTAGGGTAGTTTCTATTATGGATTTTATAAATTAGGGCAATGAGGTTTACCAAAGTTAGGTGACCTGTTCGGGATCATCTAATTTGTGACGGAGCCCCAGTTTGGCTTATCTTGAATCCAGTAACAGAGGAGGGCACGCTAACCGCGGAAAGATGCGGTACCTGACAGTTTGACAGTCCAAAAGACAAGAAAATTCTAAAAGGCAGGCAGGAGAGACCAAAGATCACTTATAGTAATTTGGGGAATTTTAATATATGAGCAAACTGCATATATATCTTATTGGTTCCACAGAATAAAATGACTGGAAATACTTATAACCCAAATCTACCAACTCTAATAGTGCCCCCTTGAATTCAGTAATTCCTAAATTCATTTGTTCAAGCAGTAAATATTGAGTATCGCTATGCACCAAGTAAACCTAGACACATTAATGTGATTTGTTATCTTTTGAGATACAGTATTTCAGTCATTTCAAAAATCTCTTCCCAAGAAAGGTGTATAAGGGAGAACTTGGTTGTATTTTACGCATCAGAAAAAGCCTGTTAGCCATCCTTTCTAACATATCCCCCTATTTCTTCAAAATGCTTTCTTCCGCCAGCCTTTGTTAAGCTTCTGTTCCTGAGGTCTCTACTGCCTGTTGTCATATACACTCACATTGCATACAAGCATCCCTCCCCTTCCCAGTCCTTCTAACCACGTTATGAAGTCCCCTGTGACACTCAGCCGTGGGCCCCTCTTCCCTCCCGCCCACTCACTGCCTCCTGCTCCTCCCACAGTGCTGAGTGTGGATGATGCTCAGGGGCTGACACAATTCCAGCCGGGGTAGCACAGGGTGGCACAAAGGAGCCATAAGATTTGCGTTCTTTCTACTTCTGACCCTGTCATGATTTAACCTTTGTGAATGTGTTTCCTTAGGTGAAAAATGTTTTCCATTATATCATGAGATCATTCAACATAGTGAGGGTGTTTGAGGGCTTTTAACACTAAATCATCATGCAAATATGTGGTTTAAAATTTTACTTATTCACAGACATTATCACTTAGAGGATATTTTTTTACATGTGGCTAATTAGGCAAGACAACTAGGAATAGGAGAAAAAAATTTAGAGAGACATTAAAGATGGCTTCAAAAGTCCAGGTAAGCCCTCTGATATTTTCTCATAAAGTGATCATTATTAGAACTGCTTGTTCTCTGTCTTAGCAATGTATATGTCTGATAGGGAGAGAAGGCTGGAGAGACAATTACTTTTTTTTTGGTTTTGGGGGGTTTTTTTGCTTAAGTGTCCTTTTATGGTCTAAGGCAAGGTTAGGGAAGGAAGGCTGTGGCTCAGGTCCCTAGAGGAGACGCTGGAGCTCTGTCGAGGCTGTTCAGTGACTAGAGAGTGAAAAAGAATCACGTGACGGTGAACGTTGGCTCTCTCTTCTCTCCGCTGTGCCCTAGCAAGCACGGACCACTGATGGACATTTTACCAGTCGAGCTCTATTACGTGCCCCAAAGGAACAGATCATGTTGCCCAGAACAGAGCCTGGAACATACTAGGTGCTCAATAAGTGTTTATTTAATCAAATTGTTGAACTGACTTAATTCAATGCTTGATTATCAACACATCAAGCAGCATGATTTTCTATGCTTCATGAAAATGATCTTAGATGTCATTTTTTAAAATGGCAGTAAGTTAGTAGGGTCTTACAAGTTTATTTAGAGGAAAAAAATGGTGCTTCATCAACAAAGTCAAACAGCAGCCACCACTTTGGAGTCAACATGGCAATTGCTGCATTCTTTCCTTCGCAGGAATGATCATGGGGATATTAGCACACATAACATAAAGTGTTACTAATTCTGACCAAGGCCAAGAGATTATTCTTACTTTGAAGTTACAAAATATTTTCAAAGAAATTCTGTTGTTACAGTGATAAGCACAGAACCTTTTATTAGCTAGAACTTTAGCAGGCACCAACAGGAAGACAATGAATCCCAAAATGTAAAATTCCTACAGGCCTTTGCATCATATGATAACAATGTCTTTTCACACATATAAATAAAATACTGGGTGGGGCATGGTGGTGGACCCGCTGATGACATGCATAGGAATCCTTTTTAAGTTCTTCCTCCCTTTGTCTTATAAGAGATATTTTTTAGACTGAATTTCTGTAATTTAGAACATTTCCAAATATGTGCAGAAAAATAAAATTGTTTATCTACATTTACTTAAGAAGAATAATAGTTGCAATTACAAGAAATGTCTGAATTTGAGGGAGGTGGTGATTGGCAATGGTTAATCACGTACTGAGCTGTTACTGTGTAGACTGCTCCCAGACACACTTACTTCCTGCTGCGTTTTTAAGACAATCCTGCCCACGTATCCCTCTTCTGGAAACCAGCTGCTTAAAATCTGCATGATCTCTTCTTCTGGACCAATGGCTCTCTGGAATGGTTGTTTCCTGCATTCGTTCTTTTCTTTAGATATAAAATATTTTTCTTCCATCAAAAAGTAGTCTGTGGCAATAGGTTTGGCGTCTTGTTCAGTTGTCAGAATCTAAAGAAAAAGCAAAGGCAAATTTAAGCACACTTCTGAGAAGGGAAGCAAAACTTAAATTCAAAACAACTGTATTTTCATGGTGTTCAGAGAGGTTCGATGTGCAATTTGTAAGTGAAACTTATTCTACTGTGTTCTATAATTCTTTTTGGAAGATCTTCTAAGAATTCTCCTATGTCCAAAAAGGATTGTTTATGTCCACTCTGGGCAACGGCACAATTTATTCATAATCCCCAGACAGCATGACTGTTTTTCCCTACTGCTGGATAAGAGCTCCTACTGAATTAAAAATTTTAGGTTTTTCATTCCATGAACTTAGCCCTTTGTAATTTTGCAACACAGGACCAACCGCAAAGAACCTGGTCTAGTATTTACTAAGATAATCTCTTCTCACATTAGAAAGAATCATCTTCTCATGGAAAGTTTGCAGGGCTAAGTTCTCCTCTGATCCATGTTTTATATATTTATTTTTTGAGACAGGGTCTTGCTCTGTTGCCCTGGAGCACAGTGGCACAATCAAAGCTCACTGTAGCCTCAAACTCCTTGGGTTCGAGTGATCCTCCTGCCTCAGCCTTCTGCATAGCTGGGAATACAGACATGCACCACCATGCTTGGCTGATTTTTTTTAATTTTTAATTTTTTGTAAAGATGAGGTCTTGCCATGTTGCCCAGGCTAGTCTCGAACTCCTGGCCTCAAGTGAGCCTCCTGCCTTGGCCTCCCGAAGTGCTAGGATTATAAGTGTGAGCCACTGTGCCCGTCTCCTTTTAATAAACTCCTGACAATGTGCCTAAAATGCTGTTTTCTTTGTTGGCTACTAACCCCGTGCAAACAGAGCAGTTGAGACAAGGCTCTGAAGCCAGACAGGCCTGTGCCTGAGGTCTGCCTTTAATAACTACTTGTGAGGTGTTGGGAAAGATACTTAGCCCTATGGAAACTCAGTTTTCCACCTATAAAATGGGAATTGTAATAGAAACAATCTTTAATTTTGTTTTATGTTTGAGGCATAAAACATAACATGGGTACATTATGAGAACTCCGTAAAGATAAGCTATCATTATAGTTATTTTTGCTGGGTCTGGTGGCTCACACCTGTAATCCCAGCACTTTGGGAGGCCAGGGAAGGAGGATGGCTTGAGGCCAGGAGTTCGAGACCAGCCTGAGCAAGAGCAAGACCCCATCTCTACAAAAAATAGAAAAACAATTAGTTGGGTGTAGTGGCATGTGCCTGTAGTGCCAGCTACTCAGGAGGCAGGAGGCCGAGGCAGGAGGATCCCTTGAGCGCAGGAGTTTGAAGTTGCAGTGAGCTATGATGATGCCACTGCACTCTAGTCCAGGTGACAAGAGTGATACCCTGTCTCAAAAAAAAAAAAAAAGAAAAATATATACTTTTACCCATGTATTCTTTCTTACTCACATTGTACAGGTTACTACAGAAGACTGAACTCGAAGGGAGTTCATGGTGAAGACGCTCCCTTTGCTGCCTTTCTGTGAGAAGTAGCTTGGTGATGAGAGAAAGCTGCCACCATCTGGACTAGATTAAGCAAACACCCTTCTACTCAGGCCCCTGCCAATGAGGCAAAGACCAGAGCTAACAAGTCTCACTGGGAGGAAAAGCAGAGTGTAATTTGTCGGGGGGGTGGGGGCAGAAGATTCTCAGGAAGACTCTGATCCCCCCGGCCCAGCCCTTGGTCTGTAACCAACTGTGCTATTGACTCTATGGGGCCAAGGCAAACGGACTGATTTAAGCAAGTAACCACTACCACAGGGATACTTCTGGAGGTCAGCTGACACTGTCACCTCTACGACAGGGCCAATGTCACCCCCTGCTCAGTCCTGCTTTATATCCATGTATTTATTTGCGTGGTGACAATAAAGTAATGGGCTTCTTTTCATGGGTGGCTCCTGGAAAGATTTCCCTACTTTAAAAACCTCAACAGTGCTTTGTGATAGTGGACATTGACGTTCATGGACTGACGGATTAAAACAAAATAAAAACCAAAAACCCTTGGCAGTAGCTTCTGTTTGACACTCTATGAAATTTCACACCTAAGCTGTTTTCTCGGACTCTATTTAAGTCAACTATAAAATGTTGGGCAGAATGTTGGCCTGTCCATAGAGATGTGCCCTCAAAGGACAGAGCTGCTTATTAACACTTACCGCGTGTGGTTCAGTTGGTTTTAAATCCCCGATACATTATATGATCCCAGCTACATCTCATCACACACCCTAACTTTGGAGGACTCTCAAGGGTCACTCCCCTTGGTCATTGCTCCCCTTGGTCTACTGCATGGAGGAGAAGGAATTCTGAAATGGGTTAAGGACAAAATCATCTGCAAGGATATTAGGTCACTGTGCCAAGCAAAGGTAGCACTTCTAGTGTGGTGAGAAAAGGAATTACGCATGGCCCTGCCTGCCCTTTTGGGGAGCTGACCTCCCTCTTCTTGATGCTGCCCCTTGCTCCTGGCTCTCCCACTCTCACGAGTCCTCCCACGGATGGTGACCCCGCCTGCAGGAGGCCACAAAAATCCTCAGGGGGGATCCAGGGCAGAAGTGGCACAGCATAAGGGGGCTCAGGCCACTTCTGCTACAGGGCTTGGGGTAACAGGCTCTCGTTCTCTGGTTTTTGGCTCTCCATGCCTCTTACCACCACCAGAGGGATAGGACCTGAAAGGCCAGGCCAAGTGCCCGGGGAAGGGGAGCAAGGGCACTGCTCACATGCAAAGGAAGGTCTTGGGAGTGAGGCAGAAGATGTCTTCCTGGCCCACACGGCCCATGATGATGCTCTAAGCATTTGATCCAACTCCCAGGATGGCACACAGACTTCGTTCAGCTTGTGCAAATTCTAATTGATTAATAAGCTCTGTATTAAGAAGAAAGATGAGGCCCATGTCTGGGCTTAGAGAGAAAGAGGATACATTGGCTGGAGGGCCGTTCATTCTGGTCTTTATCCTTCTAGTGCCCAGTGTTTTATGTAGCTGAAGAATTGTTAAGAATTCTTCTCTGCAGGTTAAGGTAGCCTGTCTAGTGGTGACAAGATACCTCAGATCGTTCTTAGGGTGGATCTCAACATCGAATAACACATTTACAAATCATCAAAAGGGATATCATCAACATGGGCTTTTTTGTATTTATGTGCATCTGTGTATATTTACACACATGTACATGTACGTCCATACATATTAGATGTTGGATTCTACCCACGACAGGCTCATGGACTTACTTGTTGGAGAAGCTGCTTTGCCTTGGTGCCTTCATTAATGGTGAAAACAGTGAAGGGTTCTGGACCAGGGACCCCATGCACTGTGACTCTGTGAGTCTGCAAACATTTTCTTTCTTCTGTACTAAACATCTGTCAAGGAGATCACATGGTTTCTCATTCATTCTAAATAACGTGATATTTCTAGGCTACATTCAATGCAAAAGTGCTAGTACTTAGAGGAATGTATGGGGACATGTCGATGCGAAAGATGACAATCCATTTGTAACCTGACGCATCTTAGTGTGGTAGAAGAGGCAATGGTATGTCTTCCTCAATAGTTCAGTAAGGATATTTAGCTGCACACTGCCAAAATATTAATTTATTTTAAATCACAGTGTCTCTTTTCATCATAATTGGGGACTGATATTATTTGAAATGTGTATTAGTCCTTACTTATGAACTGACATTCCACAATATTTATTGAATTCCGTCTCTCTTCAGGGCACTGGGCTAGAAGTTTGAATGGTAAGATAATGAATAAAATGCTCTGTCCTTAGAGAGCTCACTGTCTAGGCACACAAATAATTAGAATGCAAAAAGTATGTCTGTTAGAAAGAGCTGGGTAAGTGTGCAGCTCACAACTCCTTGAGCACTTTGTGCATTATGATATATTCATTCATTCATTCATTTGAAACATGAAATCATTTCTGGAGGGTTTATAGTGAATTAGACATTATGCCTCGCTCTGGGGACTCAGGGACAAATGGGACATTATCCTCGCCCTCAAGGGCTCCGAGTTCAATGAGACAGCTAGCGGAGAAAGTGGACAATTGTAAGAACCATGGCAAATTCCTTGGGAACCCAGAGGAGGGGACCTATCCCAGGTTTTGGGGAAACCAGGGAGGACTTCCGGAAAATGATATCATTTGAACTAAATATTGAAGGACCCAGTGAGATTTAGCAGATGAAGAGTGAGTCAAGAGAATCCCAAATTGATGTAGTGTGTGTGCAAAGACTTAGAAGTGGCTGAAAGCAGGACATTCTGGGAACCTCAACGAGTTCTGTGACTGACCTGTTGGAGGAATAAAGGCTGGAGATGCAAGCAAAAGCACGGTTATGCAGGGTTTGTCGAACAGGCTAAAATTTAGACTGAAATGGGCAAATGCTGACCCAGGGCTGAAGTGTTTTTTTTAGCATGCACTTTATTTTTATTTGAGGTGGGAGGAAAGATTGGCTGTTTTGTTATGCTTGCACAATGTGTTTCTTTTCTTTTTTAAATTAATTTTTATTTTTTTAAATTTTTAATTATTTATTTATGTTTTGAGACAGAGTCTCACTCTGTCAGACAGGCTAGAGTGTAGTAGCATCATCATAGCTCACTGCAACCTCAAACTCCTGGGCTCAAGGGAATTTCCTGCCTCAACCTCCCGAGTAGCTGGAACTATAGGCCTGTGCTGTCATACCCGGCTAATTTTTGTCTTTTTTGTAGAGACAGGGTCTTGCTCTTGCTCAGGCTAGTCTTGAACTCCTGGCCTCAAATGATCCTCCTGCCTCAGCCTTGCAAGGTGCTAGGATTACAGGCATGAGCCACAGCTAAAATTAAATTTTAAATTAAATTTAATTTATTTTTTGAGACAGGGTCTCACTCTGTTGCCCAGGCTAGAGTGCAGTGGCATAATCATAGCTCACTACAGCCTCAAAACTCCTGGGCTCATGCGATCTTCCTGCATCAGCTTCTCAAGCACCTAGGACTACAGGTGTTCACCATCACACCTGGCTAATTTAAAAAAAATTTTTTTTCTAGAGACTCCATAGCCTGTCTTGCTCTTTGTTGCCCAGGCTGATCTTGAACTCCTGGCCTCAAGTGATCCTCCCACTTCACTTCTCCCAAAGTGCTGTGATTATGGGCATGAGCTACTATGCCTGGCCTATTTTTAATTATTATAGGTACATAATATTATAGTTGTATATATTTATGGAGTACATGTGATGCTTTGATACAGGTATGCAATGTGTAATAATCAAAATCAGAGTAACTGGGGTATCCATCACCTCAAGCATTTATCATTTCTCTGTGTCAGGAATATTCCAAATCCACTCTTTTGGTTATTTTAAAGTATAGCTTAACATTGTTGACTATAGTCACTTTGCTGTGCTAGCAAATATTTGCACAATATGTTTTTATTTAATTAGTTTTAGTGAGGTATGATTTGAATACCATAAAATGCAAAAATTTTAATTGTATGTTTTAACCTACACTATATTTTTTAAAGGGTGAAATAGTTACCAACATTTACAAAAATCCAGATGTCTCGATTCTCTTAGAAAACTGAAAGATCTGGAGACACCGCATGGTGACAAGCAGCTAGAGCTGAGAGCTGGGTCACAGCTGCCCTCTAAATGACCCACGAGCGCCCTGCTTTCCCAGTCTCTGCCCAGCACACCTACATGTTGCTACGTTATCCCCTGGGCACCCACCTGGCATTTGAATTTGTTCCCTTTGGTAAAACTTTACCCTGAAAGCAATGGAGAACCAGTGAAGGAATTTTAACAGAGGAGTGGCATGATTGCACTTAGGTTTTGGATAGATCCGTTTGGGAGGCACTGAAGGAGGACAGACAGGGGGCCAAACCCAGAGGAATAGAGACCAGTTAGGAACCCACCGCCACTAGCCAGGTGAGAAAGAACGAGGGCCAAGGCAGTAGGGACAGCCATAATGAATGGATTTGAAAGATACTAAGCAGATAGAATTATCAAATCTTAAAGGGGGCAGAAGAGAGGACGAGGTCTGGGATGATTTGCAGTTATTGGCTTCAGCAACAGAGGGTAATGCCCTCCATGGTCAAAGAATGCATATTTACCAAGCATATATGCTGCTGCCTGGGAACCCCCAAGGGTGGCATGCTGTGATATAATAAAAAATAAATATCTGGACTTCGTCCCCAGTTCCTGGCACACAGTTCCTAAAACCCTTGGAATCTCTGGAGTGATGAGAGTGTCTCTTGTTGCCAGTGACATGACTGGTGGCTGAGAAAGACCAAGGCATGGTTAGAGAGGTGGAACTCTCAGCCCCATTGCCAGACCTCAGGGAGGGGAGAGGGGCTGGAGATTGATCCAGTCACCGATGACCAGTGATTTAATCAATCATGCCTGCATAATGAAACCTCCATAAAAACCCTAAACGACGTGGTTCAGAGAGCTTCGGGTTGGTGAACACATCAGGGTTCTGGGAAGGTGGCTTGCAGAGGACAGCGAAGCTCTGCACCCCTCCCCCATGCCTTGTCCTATGCATCCCTTCCATTTGGCTGTTCCTGAGTTGTATGCCTTATAATAAACTGGTAATAGTAAGAAAAGCACTTTGCTGAGTTCTGTGAGTCATTCTAGAGAACTATTGAACCTGAGGAGGGGGTTAACCTCCCTGAATTTATAGTTGGTCGGTCAGAAGTCCCCGTGACTCCCAGGGTAGTCTCGTGGGACAGAACCCTTAATTTGTGGGGTCTGACACTAATTCTAGATAGATCATGTTAGAATTGAACTGAAATGTAGGACACCCAGCTGGTGCCGGAGAGTTGGAAAAGATACCATGCTGTTTGGTGTCAGAAGTGTTGTGAGTAAAAACAGTTCATTCATGGCATTTGTGGAATCTTCAGCTTTAATAGATATATTAAACCCAGAACCAGGAGCTCAGCCCTGCTCTGTCTTTCTGAAAGCATCTGATTCTTAACTCTGTGGTACCAGTCCCTGCTTGTCAGTCCTCTGCCCAAGGTGGAGGCCATACCTCCCTCCACCTTGGCCAAAGTGCTGTTCTTAATCTTGGGCACACGTTGGAATCACCTGGAGATCTTTAAAAAGAATGATCCCTGGGGCCCACCCCAACAGGTTGGGCTTTAATTGGTGTGGGTATGGCCTGGGCACAAGGATTTTTTTAAAGCTCTCATGTGATATGACTGTGTAGCCAAGGTTGCTGTGGAGCGATGAAGGGAAAGGAGGAAAACTAAGAAAACAAGGTCAGGGACAGAGAGAGAAGAAACTGACAGGGGAGAGGGCAAGAGAAGGGCAGAGCAGAAAACAAGGCTATTTGGAGGTGGTGGTGGAAGTAATCAAGGCCAGTGCCATTGTGAGCCCAGAAGGTGCCTTTCCAAAGATTGTTAGGACTGTGTCAAAGTGTAAGATTGACACAAAAACGATCAGATTATTAAACATGTAAAGAGGTTAATCAATGCACACCCTTTTAAAATTCATTTTTAATTTAGGCTGGGCATGGCGGCTCGCGCCTGTAATCCAAGCACTCTGGGAGGCCGAGGCAGGATTGCTTGAGGCCAGGAGTTCGAGACCAGCTTGAGCAAGACTGAGATCCTCACCCTTTCTATACCAAAAATAGAAAAATTAGCCAGGTGTGGTGGGGTACATGCCTATAGTCCCAGCTACTCGGGAGGCTGAGGCAGGAGGATTGTTTGAGCCCAGGAGTTTAAGGTTACACTGCACTCCACCCGGGGTGACAGCGAGGGTGTCAAAAAAAAAAATTTATTTTTAACTTAATGAGGAAGCGTTATAGAATTAGCCAGTGAATTAAAGCAGTTTCTTGTTTAAAGAAATAATCTGCACTAGTGGGGCGAGATCTGGTCCAAGGATTCTCAAGCTCCAATGGGCATGAACCCTCCATGGGGAACTTGTTAATATGTAGATTCTGCAATGGTGGCACTTTTTTACAGTGTCCCTCTCCCATGCCCAAGGGTGCAGACTCTGCATCTTCCTAAGCACCAGGGTGCAAGTTATGCATGGCAAGCAGTGCCACCTGGCCAACCCAACCCTGCTCTACCCTGTGATATCTGCACCTGGACTGTGGAAGAAGCAAAGGATTTTCCTAGTTTAATCTAAAGTTTCTGGAAGTATTGAGATGCTTCCTACTAGGCCTTGTTAATAAACCTTTTCCCCCACATTATTTTTGGCTCACTTCCCTGGCAAGCACTTTGGTACTAGAAGAACATGGGTTAAATCCTGGTCTGCTGCTTGCTAGCTTGTGACCTTGGATGTACTCAGCTCCTACCATCCTCACCTGTGAATGGAGAAGATACTAGGAGACACTTCCTGCAGTCATTGAGAGGATCCAGGGAGTCAGTATATATGGAAAGTGCTTAGTAAGTGCCAGGTGTCAGCCATTATTGTTATTATTATTTTCGTTATTATTATTTCCATAGCTACCTAATTAATAACTCTCACTGACCACTTTGCTATACCACAAGAAAGCCCACCTTCAGTGCCGCAATCCCCACGAATATGCCGAGTGAAATAGAATTTAATTACCAAAGAGGCTGGCATTGTACTGCCAGAGGAATTTTCTTCCGTCCTTCTGCTGTTTATGAATAAACTAGAGATTTCCAAGACTTCATTGTGGAGGTTTCGCAGCTGAAGATGTCGATATCCTGGAATAATGCAGAATTGGGAACAGCTCGTTGGCCGTGTGCTACACAAAAGAAGATACTTCATGGATGTCAATAAATGACAGGTAGCAATATGACCTTACGATGTCAACAAGCATGCACACGACCAACAGGCGCCTTTACAATGGGACAGTATTGCCCCCTGGGGGTGGTTTTGAGCCACCCAGAGGTAATTACATTGTCCAGGTACTGTTTCTAACTTAGACTCAAACAGAAAACCTTAAACTCAAACAAAAATAGAAGGAAAACCTGATCATTTTGATACCCAAATGTCTATAGTCCCTGTTTTACAAATATTCCACTTAAAGCAGCTTTAATGGTAATAAAATATTCTGACAAGAGAGGATTGGTTATAAAAGTTATGGTGTGAGTGTATGTGTCAGTGTGAAATGGAATGATATACAGCCAGTAAAAGTGGCAACGTGGATGTAGAGTTATTCATATGAAAAGCTTCTCACTATATACATTAATAAGTTGCAAAACACTGAGATTAGCGGAAAGCCTATTCGTTAAAACTCTATCTGTAGACTCATGTGTCATGTACATGGACAGAGAAACAAAGCCTGCAAAAGATGTACACCAGAAGTGATTGGCGTGTTGGAGAGATGGAAAAATGGATACTTTTTAAGAAACTGTTTTTACTTCTCTGTATCCTCATGTTTATGTAATAACTATTATGGGCTGAATTGTCTCCATAACTACCACCCCCCATTCATATGTTGAAGCCCTAAACCCCAGGAGCTCAGAATGTGACTGTATTTGGAGACAGGGCCTTCACTGCGGTAATTAAGTTAAAATGGGGTCATTAGGGTGGGCCCTGATCCTGCAGGACTGGTGTGAGAAGAGGAGATTAGACACAGACAATACAGAGGACGACCGTGTGAGGACACGGTGAAGGCGGCCATCTGCAAGCCAAGGAGAGAGGCCTCGGAAGAAGCCAGACCTGCCAACACCTTGATCTTGGACTTCCAGCCTTCGGAACTGTGAGGAAGGACATTTCTCTCGTTTAAGCCACCCAGTCTGTGGCATTCTGTTACGGCAGCCTGAGCAGACTAATCAAATGATCATGGGCTACTTGCACAATGGGGAAGAGAAATAGGAAAAAACGCAAAAAGTAGGAGACTGTAACATGTTTGTGGAGCTCAGCTTGCGTGTGGCTGTGGGAGGAAGTGCACACTTAGAACCTTGGTGCTCAAAGTAGAGCGGAGCCAGCATCCCTGGGGGCTCGTTAGGAAGGCGGAATCTCAAGCCCCACCCCGGACCTACTGAATCAGGATCTGCATGTTGTTACCAAGAGTCCCCGGTGAGTCCCATGCACGTCGGAGTGCATCGGAGTGCTACCACAAAGCCGATCCACGAGCCAACGGCTCTAGCTTTTGCTCAGGACCCTCCATGCCCCTGTCTGCACCGAACACCCCCTAACACCCAATGCTGGACTTCTGCCAGGCACCGGCCCCAACCTCAGCTCACTTACGCCACTGCCACGCCCCACCCCTTCCTCCTCTCAGTTTCCTCTCCTTTCTTCAATCCCTGCTTTCGAATCGCCAGGGGTGCTGTGGGTGCTATTTGGGAAGGGCTGCGTGGCAATCAGAGCCCACAACCATTGCCCCCAACATCAGCAGGGGCGGGAGAGGCTGCACTTTACAAGGGATGTTGCCAATACCTCAGATTTTTAAAAAGTGTGAAAGAAAAACTTCTTTTGAGATATGCTTGAAAAGTGTTCGAATTTAGATTTTCTTCTGCTTCTTATTTTACCATCTTAATATGAAAATGTGAAACATACACCAAGGAGAGAGTAGAATGAAATTCCAGCCTCCATCTACAGCTACAACAATCGTCAACATTCGGACAATTTTATTCTACCTCGTTTTAAAGCCTTGAGTGGAATGATTCTCTGAGCAGTTACCGCTGAACTATTGTTTTCCACAACTGCAAAACGAAGAAATACGAGGTCTTCGAAGTGAACCCGGAAGAGAAACTGCTCATTCCACATGGGGTTCAGGGTGTTTCGGTGGATGGGCTTCGTGCGGAAGTGGCAGCTGTCCAGAGGCATACCCAGGACGTCAACTTCGATGCACGGGCTGCCCGTGCTGTTGCTGGGGCACACGTTCTGACCAGAGACAACCTGAGGGAGGGGGAAAAAGGGATCAAAGTCGCTGAGAATGAAAAAGAGACAAAGACAACCTCTACACCTCACTGCTTCTCTCAGCAAAGAAAGACAAAGAACACTGGAACGGACAAGATGAATGATTAATAATACTGTTTTTTTTTCAAAAAGTGACTGCAATTACATGACTAGAATCATGTGAAAAGCCTATTTTGTCAATAGCATTCACTTAGCTATAACCTTTCAACTGTCAAAATGTTCAAATATCTTAAAAAACCAAGCAATTAAGATGAAGTTACGTTTCTCACAGCAGGTGAGAGAAAAGAAGACCTTATATTATACAATGTAACCACAAATTTGTTACTAATATTCTACTAAAAGTGCTGCAGGAGTGTATTTTATAACTTCAAAATCTTTTTTTTTGGATAATTTAGTTTTGGAGCAAGTCACAGACATGTTGTTAAAAATTAATTCACAGCTTTCTGTAAACAGATCAAACTACACTTCAGCTCAAATGATCAAAGAGAAAAGGGGCTTCTTTCCCTACTGTCTCACGGAAAGAAAAAGCAGTTCGGGTGGTAGGCGAACCAGTGACTGCGGTTAGCCCCGGGGTTTTGGGTGCTGTGCGCAGAGGGCTGTTGGGCATTCTTCCTTTGGAGGGAGAGACACAGGTCTAACGGTGTGGGAAGACATGGCTTCCTCCCTCCCTCTCTTTCCGAGGCCCCACCCAGCTTTCTTCTCTGTTAGCTAAGAGGGTGCAAACGAACGGGGAAGAAAAGTTGAGTAAAGAGCTACCAGGCTTCTGTTTTTAAGGAGAGTCTGTGAAATTTCGACAGTAAGTTAATTAGGTGCTAAAGGGAATAAGGAAAGGCCCAGGAGTCAAAAAAGTTAAACTATAAAGAGGAAAGATACTTAATTGTATTTGTATATCGATGCCAGTTTGATCGCAGAGCTTGTTGGAGCTTATGATGAGCTGATGTATTAATAATAAGGAGCTCAATTTTTATAGGATCTAACTGTAGTTATGATTCGGTGGGCCCTGGATAACAGATTACCATCACCAGTATATCAGGTGAGGCAGGGACCTCATAACTCCACCCACTGGGCGCTGGCAAATACCGTGCCTGGTGACAGCATACCTAACCACAGCTAGTGCTTTCTGGGAGGTGAAGAAATTGTTCTGGGATCTAAAGTTGCACAACCAAAATTGTGACATGACAGCTTTGCAATGCCTTGAATTCAAAACCAGTCAGTATTTAGGAAGGCTTATATTCTTGCAATAGGGGCCATACTTACGGTTAAAGAATAGACTGCAGGCTCCATGTTGTCCAGGTCTCTTTCCAGGGGAGAAAACTTCTGATACATGGGACAGTTCTTGTCCCATAGAACTGGAGGTTTCAAAACATAACCACAGCCACCATTTGACTCAAACATTGCAGCATTTAAATGTAAAGGGAGATCTGTGAAACAAATAAAGTCAGTACTGCTTCTTACTTTGTCATTTAAGTCTTATCTAATAAAGTTCAAAAGAACTCTGCGTCAATTTTCCCTAAGCTCCAGCATGAAGAAGAGATAATGATCCATTCATCCCATAGGTTGATGGGTGCCTACTACGTGCCAGGTTGTGTTAGGCAGCAGACATAGAGATAAAAATCCCTGTCCTCATGGAGCTTACGGTCTAAACATGCCCAGTGCTAGCACTCCAAACCAGGTTCTGCCACTCAAAAACTCTTTTCAAAAATAAAAATTTACCACATCTATCTGAAAAATCTTGTGAAATACACAAGATATCTCTCTGTATCCATGGGGGATTGGTTCCAGGACTACACAAGGATACCAAAATCCACGGATGCTCAAGTCCCATATATAAAATGGTGTAGTATTTGCATATAACTAATATACATCCTCTTGTATACTTTAAATTATCTCTAGATTACTTACAATATCTAATGCACAGTAGTTTGTAAATAGTTGTTATGTAGTATTGTTTAGAGAATAATAATAAGGGAAAAAAAACGTCTGTACCATCCATTTTTTCCCCCCAAATATTTTCAATCCACAGCTGGTTGAATCCACAGATGCAGAACCCAAAGACACAAAGGGCTGATTGCACCTCATTTTATACTGAATTTTGGAAAGGAAGAATGGCATTTTCGTATTCCCAGACACTGAGCCATGCAGACAATTGTATGGCTAATTATTGCTTTTCAAATGTAAAATAAAAATCTTAATTATACAAAGAATAGGAGACTAGCCAGAAAAACAGCGTTTCCTTGAAACCTCAATTTCGACACACAAATCCTAATATTTCCACTTCTTTTTTAAAAAATTGGAGTTAAATATGAAAAAAAAGGTCATCCTCACATATGATTCCCATCATGTCCACAATCCCCTCAATCATAAACTTCAGGAATCCTCACAAAGGCTTTGAGTCTTTTGTGGCCAAATTTTATTTGGCACAGTTCTTTGATGAGTGATTGAATTCCTGCACTATTTCTGGGCTCTTACACACTCAAATGCTCATCTGATGGTGCAAGTCTGTATACAAGTTGCCCAAATGAGCTAAAAGTTTATGAGACACACCTGATGAATGTTCCCTCTGATAGATAGATTCCTTCCATGTGCGGAATGAACTTTGCTACATGGACCGACATCAAGGCAAAGTGTGGTGAGCGTCCTGGAGCACCAAGAACTTGGCCCCCACCCGTCTTGTGTGTAAAATTTTTCCATGTACGTGGGGTTGGCCAGGATTGTGCGCAAGAATTCCTGGGATAAGGTGTCTCAGACGTACGAAAGCTCCTTGGGCCTCAGTCTCCCTATCTGTTAAATGAGTATGGAGGACCCCATCTCTCAGGCTCCTTCTAGTGACATGACTGATTCCCTGAGGCCTCACCTGCAGGGGGAGAATGTTCTCTTCCCAGGCCGCTCTGTGACAGAGGAACACAGATAGGGTGAGGATGGCCAAGAGAGTGAAGCGAACGTGCTCGCGCGGGGGCGGTAAGTGTGAAGCGGACAGATTTTGCTAACAGCAGCAATGGCAGCTCATACCTACTGCGCTCGTACTAAGGGCCAGACCTGTTCTAAGCACTGCATGTGCAAGTGCCTCCCAGTAACCCATGAATTAGATTCTTTTAGTATCTCCACTTTTATAGATGAGGAAACTGAGGCACAAAGAAGTGAAAACACCCAAGGCACACAGCTAGTAAGTGGTGGATGCTATGATTTGAACCCAGATGGCTTGACCCAAACCTCCTGATCTTTACTACTGAGACATATAATGTACATGTCACAGGGGTGTTTTTATGATAAATGAGATTTGGCACATAGAAGGTATGTAACAAACAGTACCTATTGTATTATGATTATGATGCCAACCCCATTTGGGTTTCAAGCCTGACTTCAGGAGCACTGTGTCTATCCTAATAACTTTCCAAAACTTTAAAGCACTTTTTCTTAACTAAGATCTCACCTGGTGACCCAATATATAAAACAGGTCCAAGTGGAGCTGCTCAGAAATAGAGGTGGGACCTCAAATCTAGCCCTCTCATTGTCCTCTAAGGATGCTCCTAGAATGTCATCTGGAGCTATAATTTGAAAACCCTTAATCTAACCAAGTGAAAGAGTGTGCACAAATCAGTGTAACCCTGTTACTCCTCTGAATCATGCCTAAGATGGTAGATCAAGCATATCATTGCCTTTGTGGTCTTCCACTCATTAAAAAAATCCTGTATTAAGTAGACACCATTCTTATTATATTTGTCCCTAGACTTGGGGGCTGGAAAAGTCATTATAAAAAGTGTGACTATCAGGCCCAGTGTGGTGGCTCATGGCTGTAATCCTGGTATTTTGGGAGGCCAAGGCGGGAGGATCACTTGAGGCCGGGAGTTCAAGACAAGCTTGGGCAACATACTGAGACACTGTCTCTACTTAAAAAAAAAAAGTGACTATTATTCAAGAAAGTATAATAAATGCTTTTTAAAAATAAGCTTTTCTTTTGATTGGGATTGCATGTTTATATACTTGTAAGTCCTGGTGCATGAGGCAGGAATCATTCTGCCCCAGAGGGAAGGGACTTAGAGATGACTGTTGCCAGCAATAACCGGGGATTTGCAGACCAGCCTCAGGTCAGTTTCCAAACTTAAGAGTTGGTTTTATTGAGTGTGCACCTGGGATACTCCTGGTTCCAGATCACATCAGATCTTCTTGGAATTGAGGAAGCCAGCAGAAAGCCTGGGAAGAGATGGCCCTAAGTCCATGGACACCCCTTTGGGGCATCAGGGTCCCCTGAACTCCAGGAAGTGGCAAGGCAGATGAGCCATGAGACATACTGGGAGGCTGGAGGGACACTGGGAGGGGTTCTCAGCTGTTTGGTTGGGATGCTTCATGGAAAATCAAACACTTCCTAACATCGGAATTCTCTTCAACAATTAAGTGGTAATTCCAACGTAGACTCCTACCTGTCTATTTGCATTTGCAATTCACGGAGAAGTAAGTACCTGGAAGAGATCTTGATCAAAACTCAAGAGCCAGAGGTTCATGTTGCAGTGAGGCTGATAGGGGATAATCTGCTTCAGCTCAGGGCAGCAAGCATTTATTGAGCATCTACTGTGTGTAAGGTATTAAACCAGGCTCTACCCCCAGTGTGCAGAAATGAAGACCATTTTTACAGATGAACACACTGATACTGTCTGTAGCTTGTGCTTTGTCCAGTGTGGGAGATGTTTAATCAGTGCCTTTTGCATTGCATGGAGAGCAATTATATGAAAGCACTCCTTCCTGGCTTGGAAGATTATGCAGAGAAACTCGAAGAGGAACCACACAACACAGTCATCTGTCTCCCCTGTGTGGGGCAGCTCGAATAGGTATTAATACTTGACTTGACAGAGAGGCAAGGCCTTCAGGGGTGAGTGAAGGACAAACTGCAGGTTTTGCGTGTGCTGTCGGACTGTGGGGTGTCCTGAAGAGTGGCAACTCCCTGCGTCCCCTTCAGCTGCGGCTCCCTTTGCCATCAGTGGAGCCAGTGTGTATGCACCAGTCTTGGCACTTCAGGGCAAAGGCCACATTCAAAAACCAAATGCACTTCCATTTCCTTGAGAAAACCTTTTGATAGTTATTTCAGTTTACTTAAAATATTTTGGTATCATAATAACCAATGGCACCAGTGGACACAGGGCTACAGACAGGGCCAGGGATGTGAACCCACAAGCCACTTGGGAAAGATTGAAAAGAAATAGAAAATATAATTTTTATAACGTTGAAGGTAATTCACTATTGTTTCCATTTGTGTGTCCAAATCATACTGTTTTCACAACTTACCAAACACACTTAATGATAGTTCACATTTGCAGAATGCTTTCCACGTGCCGGGCACCATGCTAAGTATGGGACTTCATCTGCACCACCTTATTTAACTTCAGTTGAAGGAAGCAAATACAACAAGGGCAAAAAAACATGACCATTATCTCTGACCATACGTTTTTGGGATCAGCCACAACTGGGCGCTGTCAGCACGAGCGCCAGGTAGCTAGCTGGTCCCATGTGGTTTGACCTCAGCTGGAGACAGGGCCGTGCTGTGGTTGGCGGTTCGGCGTGGTTTGTTAGGATGGGATTCACGTGAGACAAATGATAAGGGCTGCTCGCTGCTTGACTGTTCAGAGGAAAGACTGCGGTTTTCAAATGAGGTTTTAGGAAACCTTTCTCATCTACTCTTTCCTCACCTTCTGTAGCTCCTCCTCTTCCCCCATAACCAAGTGGAAACAAAACACTTTATCCTGTAAACGCCCAGATCCCTTGAATTTATTGTTACAAGTCATCCTGCAACCTTGAGCAAATTAACTGCTTTGTGCCTTGGTTTGCTCATCTGAGAAATGGGTGATCCTCATTTCCGGTAAAGGTCTAGGGTTGTGGTAAAGATTACGTGAGATAACAGGGGATCAAGAATCCAGCATGGTGGCTGGTGCAACTGAGCATGCCGTAAGTGCCAGCTTTCGCTCTGGAGTTTTAGGCCCCATCTCGGGGTCTCATTAACAGTGGAGAAATATGAACGTGAACACTTCTAACTCTGTTCGTGTAATTCGCATACTTGTTTTCCTTTTGGTAGCTCCTCCTAGAGCACTGACCATTAGTCTCTATCTCACTTTCAAAGGGATGAGAAGAAGCTTAAATGGTTTTAATTTGTGAAACATTTGGAGCCATACTACTTTTTGATTGCAAGAACAATTGCATAGTGAGACAGGTTAACTAAGCGGTATTAGAAAATCCTTAACCCCCAATATCTTTAAAAATAAAATGTGCGCAGATCTGTCAAGAGCAGTCTGGTACTTTAAAAGTGCTTTAAAAAAGGGGCAGGACCAGGAGACCCTATAGGCCCCTTCAAGGTTCTTTTCTGTCACCTTAACTCAAGAAACATCAGGGGCACCATTCAGTATCAAATTCACTTCTGTTTTCCATCATCTGTATTTTTACTCTCACATATGGTGTGCCCCAGTCTGGAATCTGACCCTTTTGAAAAAACGTCGTTTGCTGAGACCCATTTACTGAAATATAAGATGCAAAGGAGAGAGATGAGCATGCAGGCCCGTTACCATCCGTCTGGTAGTTGAGCGCCACGAGCTGTATCCCGTGGAGCCAGAACATGAGCGGGTTCGGGTTGGAGGAGTCGATGCGCGTGGCAGCCGGGTAGGTCCTCAGCAGCTGGCAGGTGGTGTGCTGGATCAGCTTCTGAGAATACCTGCGACACAGACGTTTGGCGGCATTTTCATTCAGCGATGAGATATGATAACATTTGGGAGTTCTAATGATAGCGCTGAGCGAGGTGGTCGGGTTGAGAGGGGAAGAAAATTCCTCCCAGGTCTGTCGAATTCCTTCATAAGAACCTAAACCCCCAAAGAGATTAGCCTCAGATTAGCGTTAAAAACTTTAAATATTTTAGAAAGATAAACCTGAACAATATCCCAGTAAACTTTCAATAGCATAGAAATACATCAGAATTCATCTGGGATTTTACTTGCGAGTTCACCTTGAAACAGCACGGTGGCTGCTTAGTTTTAAAATGAGTGCAGCAACACCACGTTAAATTAAAAGCCTAAAAGTCCTTTCCCTTAGTACTTCATTAGTCCTGTGGGTATATCAGCACGAATATACAACAATGTGTGTACAAGGATGTTCACTCCAGCATTGTTTTTGACGGGGAAAAAACAAAAACAGGAAGTAACCCAAGTGTATCAGTTTGAAGTGGTTAAATAAATGACAATATTTGCATACAATGGGATCCCACACAGGCATTAAAGAGAATAAGGTGGATGAATATACAGAAAGTCATGTGAGAAGTATAAAAGTTATACAAGCATGTTTGGCTATATAGGCGTACCTCGCTTTATTACGCTTTGCAAATATTGTGTTTTTCACAAATTGAAGGTTTTTTCAGCAACCTTGCATCGAGAATGTCTATTGTTTTTCCAACAGTATGTGCTCACTTTGCGTCTCTGTGTCACATTTTTGTAATCCTTGCAAAATTTCAAACTTTTTAATTATAATTATAATTGTATCTGTTATGGTGATCTATGACCAATGATCTCTGACATTACTAGTTGCTATTGTAATTGTTTAGGGTGTCACAAACTGTGCCCAAATAAGCCGGCACACTTAACTGATAAATGTGTTTCCTGACTGCGCCACTGACCAGCTGCTCTCACATCTCTCTCCCCCTCTTCAGGCCTCTTTATTCCTTGAGACACAACAATATTGAAATTAGGCCAATTAATAACCCTGCAATGGCTTCTAAGTGTTCAAGTGAAAGGAAGAGTCCTATGTCTCTTACTTGAAATCAAAAGCTAGAAATGATTAAGCTTAGTGAGGAAGGCATGCTGAAAGCTGAAACAGGTTGAAAGCTAGGCCTCTTGTGCCAGTTAGCTGAGTGGTGAATACAAAGGAAAAGTTCTTGAAAGAAATTAAAAGTGCTACTCCAGTGAACACACAAATGATAAGAAAGTAAAACAGCCTTATTGCTGACATGGAGAAAGGAAAATCAAATCAGCCACAACAACATTCCCTTAAGCCAAAGCCTGCTCCAGAGCAAGGCCCTCAACTCTCTTCAATTCTACGAAGGATGAGAGAGGGGAGGAAGCTGCAGAAGAAAAGTCTGAAGCTAGCAGAGGTTGGTTCATGAGGTTTAAGGAAAGAAGCCAACTTTATAATGCAAAAGTGCAAGGTGAAGCAGCAAGTGCTGATGGAGAAGCTCAGCAAGTTAGCCAGAGATCTAACTAACATCATTGATGAAGGAGGCTACACTAAACAACAGATTTTAAATGTAAACAAAACAGCCTTCTGTTGGAAAAAGATGCCATCTAGGACCTTCATAGCGAAAGAGGAGAAGTCAATGCCCGGCTTCAAAGCTTCAAAGAACAGGCTGACTCTCATGTTAGGAGCTAATGCAGCTGGTGACCTTAAGCTGAAGCCAATGCTCATTTACCATTCTGAGAATCCTAGGGCCCTTAAGAATTATGCTAAATCTACTCTGCCTGTGCTCTATAAATGGAACAACAAAGCCTGTATGACAGCACATCTGTTTACAGCAGGGTTTACAGAATATTTTAAGTCCACTGTTGAGACCTACTACTCAGACAAAAGGCTCCTTTCAAAATATTACTGCTCATTGACAATGCACCTGGTCACCAAAAATCTCTAATGGAGATGTACAAGATTAATGTTGTTTTCATGTTGGCCAACACAACATCCATTCTGCAGCCCATGGATCAAGAAGCAATTTCAATTTTCAAGTCTTATTTAAGAAATACATTTTTTTTAAAGGCTATGGCTGCCATAGATAGTGATTCCTCTGTTGGATCTGGGCAAAGTAAAGTGAAAACCTCTGGAAAGGATTCACTATTCTAGATGCCATTAAGAACACTTGTGATTTATGGGAGGAGGTCAAAATAGCAACACTAGCAGGAGTTTGGAAGAAGTTGATTCCAACCCTTGTGGATGACTTGGAGAGGTTGGTTCACTGGAGGAGGTCACTGCAGATGTTGGGGAAAGAGCAAGAGAACTAGAAGTGGAACCTAAAGATATGACTGAATTGCTGCAGTCTCATGATAAAACTTGAATGAATGAGAAGTTGATTCTTACGGATGAGCAAGGAAAGTGGTTTCTTAAGATGGAAACTACTCCTAGAGAAAATGCTGTGAACACTGTTGAAATGACAACAAAGGATTTAAAATATTACATAAAATTAGTTGATAAAGCGGGATCAGGCTTTGAAAAGATCAACTTCAATTTTGAGATAAGTTCTACTGTGAGTAAAATGCTATCGAACAGCATCCCATGCTAAAGAAAAACCTTTCGTGAAAGGAAGAGTCAATCGATGTGGCAAACTTCATTGTTGTCTTCTCTTAAGAAACTGCCACAGCCACCCCTACCTTCACCAACCACCACCCAGATCAGCCAGCAGCCATCAACATCAAGGTAAGACCTTTCACTAGCAAAAAGAGTACAACTCACGAAGGTTCAGATCATTGCTAGCATTTTGTAGCAATAACGTATTTCTTAACTAAGGTAGTATTTTTTTTAGACATAGTGCTATTGCATACTTAATAGACAACCATATAGTGTAATCATAACTTTTATATGCACTAAGAAACCAAAGAATCCATGTGACTCACTTTATTGCGATTTTTGCTTTATTGCAGTGGTCTGGAACCAAACCTGCAATATCTCCAAGGTATGCCTATATCCCATTTAGATTATCTTAGAAAGGATCTTATTTTTCCCGAACAAAATGCAATAAACTTAATAGAGGTTACCTCTGGGGAACAGCACTGGGACATTGAGAGTGGAAAAGAATTTTAATAATACACTATATTGTTTGAGTTTTTAACTACGAGAATTTATTACTTTCATAGTAAAAACTAGAAATAAAATGGACATATCTTCTGGAGTTATAACGGTGAAGAGAGCAGTTCCAAGAAACCACTAGAATGTTCCAAGGTGCCTCCAATTTTTACTTTTGAGGCAAACACTGTTAAAACATCTTCAGTGAAATGCTATTTTTAGTAAGCTAAAAGTGTAAATTAGCAATTACAAAAATTTACACCACACTCAGACAATATGAACATTCATGAAAATACAAAAAGAACTAAAAAATTCAAGAGAAGTGCTTAGACAGTAAAATATCTAAAGTATCTAGCATGCAGAATCAAGCAAAGATATTGGAAGAAGGTGACTTTACTTTTTCCAGATGTTTTGTTAAATGATGCTGTCTCCCCTGGGCTCATTCTGCCCGGATTGTTGCCAAAAATGGACTTCCTGCTTTTCCTTTCTTTTCCTCTGCTAGAGCCAGATGCATTTAGAGTTGACAGGCCTGTTCCCATAAAATGAAAATAAATAAGCCAAAAACTACAAGCAAGGGAACTCAACATTTTCCATCCCCATTAATGTTTATTTTGAAGCCCTGCTGCTCCCTTGGAACCTAGTACAGAAGATCTACTAGCAGTTTTAGCTCTGTTAATAATAGCATCGTAGGAAGTACAGCAAGGTTTTTATCTCCGTAGGCAAATGCAACAAGGATCACGTGCTTTTTACAGAATGACCACAAAATTACACACACACTTAGTTGATTGTGCATCAGAAGGATGTTGAAAAATTGCATGAAAAGAAAGCACTGCAGTCAATATTAAGATATCAGAGGCTGATTATTCCCTTTGGGGAGATGAAAGAATGGTTACGATCTTGAGCTTTAGCGTCATGTTGTCTAGGTCCAATTTGTGCTGGTATGAGCCTGACTTAACACTTCCTTCTCTGTTCTTCAGTTTCCTTATCTACAAAATGGGTGTAATTATAGGAACTCACTCATAGGGTTAGTCTGAAGAGTAAATGGGAAATATATTATGATGCTAATGATGCCTCATGGCTTCATTTTCTCACTCTTGCTCCGGCCAGGACCCTGGATCCTTCATGTCTGGCACAGTGCCTTGTACACAGCAGGAACTTAATACATATTTGCTGCATGAGGAAATCAACACACCTGGCTCCAATGTAATAAGAGTGATTTAAAGGCACCAATGAAGCTAGAGTTGCTTCCAAATTGTTCCCTCTGTCATAATTGTGCCTTTGGAGTGCAATTCCTTATGCTAAAGCTGCATTTCATCTTTGAGATGAAAATGCACCTTCCAAGAACACCATCAGAGGAGACAGGGCAGAGCAGTGTTTAAGAGCGTAGGCTCTGGAGTGAGACACACCTGGATTAAACACTGTTGCTAGCAGTGCCACCTTGCACAAGTTATTTAACCTCTCTGGACCATGCCTTCTTCATCTGTAAAAGGGCTGTGGTCAGGAATAAATGAGATAACATACACACAGGTTTAGTGTCCCTTATCTGAACTGCTTGGGACCAAGTGTTTCAGATTTCAGATTTTTTCAGATTTTGGAATATTTGCATTATACTTACCAATTAAGCATTCCAGCTGAAAAATCTGAAATGCTTTCATGAATATTTCCTTTGAGTGTCATGTCGGCTATCAAAATGTTTTGAATTTTGGAGCATTTTGGATTAGGGATGTTCAATGTGTACATACATAGTTGTGTGTCTTCTTCAGGAAGGTGCTCTGTTCATACCAACTGTTACTATTTATTACAGCTTAATGTGGGGCTCCTAAGGTTTTTTTCCTCCTGAGTACTTATAACAGTGAAGAGGCACAAACTTAGATTTGAGTTCTCATGCCTTGATCTTAATAGTTTGTGTAAACTTTGCTTTTAACATAATTATAGAACAATTTTCTGCTAAGTAAAACTGATGAGGGCCCGGGGTGAGAGACTATGTTCATTCTGGGATTCTGCACACATCCTGTCACATGTCAATATCCCCCAGATGTATGCCAGCCTCTCTGTGAAGAGTGCGGTTGTTTTCTCGCGGTAGGGAGAGGAAGCAAGAAAACAAGGGCTGGGTGATCCATAAAGGGGAAGGACTTTTGATTTTGGGAAGGGGCCCAGAAAAATAACTGCAAGGAGCAATAAAGAACCTTCATCCACCTTGAAGGCTCATTTACTGATCAACAACAACATTTCCAGAAAGCCAACTATGTTTCAAATAGTGTGCTAATCACATTATATACTTTATTGCTAATTTTTACAGCAACCCTGCAAGTTAGGACTGTTACACCTCTTTTAGAGATAAGGAATCTGAGGTGCCCAGGAGCTACATAACTGTCCAAGGAAAGGTCACTGAGAGACAGAGCTGGGATTTAAACCCACATGGTCAGGCTAGTGGCTGCCTCTCTTTCCCAGCTGAGGCCCTCTAGTTAATTTTATGGCCTTCCTCTCATCCGTGTTTTTCCTTGTGGTTGTGAATAAAAATGCTTCTGTTTTAGACGTAGATGTCGAAACATCTGATGTTAGCTAAATCTTCGTGATAAATATGAGATGATCACCTAGCAAAAGACTGATAGGCATGTAAGAATAAATTGACCCCAGAGGCAGGTATGGTGGCTCACGCCGATAGTCCCAGCTATTCAGGAGGCTGTGGCGGAAGATCCCTTGAGCCCAGGAGCAACATAGCAAGACCGCAAGTCCATAAAGAAAAAAATGATTAAAAAAAAAATATTGATTCCAGAGCATATGATGATATCTTCCTTCAGAAATCCTAATTTGTCTGGGGGCTGTGAAATCGACTCCCTAACTAGCCAAGTGATGTACAGTCATGAGTTACATAATGACATTTAGGTCAACGACGGACCACATATACAACAGATTGTAATGGAGCTGACAAAGCCTACCACCTCATGCCATGGTAACTTTGTAGCACAACACATTGCTCGTGTGTTTGTGGTGATGCTGGTGTAAAGAAACCCACTGTACTTCCAGTCATATAAAAGTATACTGTGTACAATGATGTAAAGTACATAGTAGGTGACAATGATAATAAACAACTCTGTTACTGGTTTATGTATGTATTTACTATATTATACTTTTTTATTTTTTTGAGACAAGGTCTTGCTCTGTTGCCCAGGCTAGAGTGCAGTGGTTCAATCATAGCTCACAGCAACCTCAAACTCTTGGGCTCAGATGATCCTCTTGCCTCAGCCTCCCAAGTAGCTGGGACTACAGGTACACACCACCATGCCTTGCTAATTTTTAAATTTTCTGTAGAGATGGTGTCTCACTATGTTGCCCAGTCTGGTCTCAAACTCCTGGCCTCCAGCAGTTCTCCCACTTTGGCCCCCCAAAGCGCTGGGATTACAGGTGTGAGCCACTGTGCTCAGCCATGTCTTAGTTTTTAACAAAAAAGTTTAAAAAGTAAATAAATAAATAAATAAATAAATAAAATTTTAAAATAGAAAAAGATAACAACATATAGAAAGAAAATGTGTTTGTACAGTTGTACAATGTATTCGTGTTTTAAGCTGTTACTAAAAAAGAGCCCAAAAGTTAAAAAAAAAAGTTCATAAAGTAAAAAAAATTATAGTAAGCTAAGGTTAATTTATTACTGAAGCAGGAAAAATATTTTTTTTTTTTTTTTTTTTTTTTTATTTGAGACAGAGTCTCACTCTCTTGCCTGGGGTGAGTGCCGTGGCATCAGCCTAGCTCACAGCAACCTCAAACTCCTGGGCTCAAGCGATCCTACTGTCTCAGCCTCCCGAGTAGCTGGGACTACAGGCATGCGCCACCCTGCCCGGCTAATTTTTTCTATATATATTTTTAGCTGTGCAATTAATTTCTTTCTATTTTTGGTAGAGACGGGGTCTCGTTCTTGCTCAGGCTGGTCTCGAACTCCTGAGCTCAGAACTATCTGCCCGCCTCGGCCTCCCAGAGTGCTAGGATTACAGGCGTGAGCCACCGCGCCCGGCCAGGAAAAATATTTTTTATAAATTTAGTATTGCCTAAGTGTACAGTGTTTATAAAGTCCACAGTGGTGTATGGTAATGTCCTAGGCCTTCACGTTCACTTACCACTCACTCACTGACTCACTCGGAGCAACTTCTAGTCCTGCAAGCTCCATTCATGGTAAGTCTCTCTGCATGGGTACTGTTTTTCATCTTTTATACTGTGTCTTTACTGTACCTTTTCTATGAATAGATATGTTTAGATACACAAATAGTTATTATGTCTTAACTGTCTACAGTATTCAGTACAGTAACATGCTGTACAGGCTTGCAGCTTAGGAGCAATAGGCCATACCATGTAGCCTAGGTGTGTAGTAGGCTATACCATCTAGGTTTGTGTAACGACACTCTGTGATGTTTGCACAATGACAAAATCGCCTAATGTCTCATTTCTCCGGATTTATCCCCATTATTAAGTGCAGCATGCCTATATACATAATCCGAGCTAGGCTTTCTTCTGGATGCCCTCTCTCAGACACACTGGAGCATTCAAACATACCAGCACTAGAAAATCAGCAGAGAAGCTGAGTCTGGAGAGGGTCTGAGAGCCACTCAGGGTCACACAGCTACTTCTCCTTTTTAATTGAGTGAATTTCCTGCCACACGCCATGCAGGGCACCAGCTGGGCCTTAACTTATGCAGTTGCTGCAAGCTGCCCAAAAAATTGTTTCCACTGGTTTTGCAAGATTTTGGGAGGCACTGAGGGTAATAAGTTTCGGTGAGCAGAGTTACCTCTCAGTGATGTATCTGAGAGCTCTGTTCTCAACCCTCATGTCCTGAACCATGTCCCTCCGCCCCCAGTGTTCCACCCGCATCCTTGTCCAGTCTGAGTAACCCGGAGCAGCACTCTCAGGGAGGACGGCAACACCCAGCCTGAAGGGAAGGAAGAGGAGTCTTAATGCCAGGGACCCCACACCCAGCCAATGGAAGCTGTCCAAGGCAGCAGGGTCCCACTTTTGTGATTCAAATGGCTCCTTAGTGAACCACTGTTTGATGAACAAAGCTTGTCTCTCAGCACTAGGAAAATGAGAGTGTGTGTCCAGTGAATGGGATGAAATCTGGAAGGCTCTTCCCAGGTGGGTCCTTTGGTGTAGGAATATAAATGAACCCTGGAAGCCACAGAATCTTCCGGACAAGTCTCAGCACGAAATCCCTGATCACCTGCTCTGTGGGCCATGTGGTGGATCCAAGGAAAATGAAGCAAAATCTCCCTCAGAATCAGACTTCTAGATCCTATAGCTCTGCAGGCTCCCAAATCGCCTGTATTAAAAACCCAGGTACCAGGGCCTGGCAGCTACCTTCCAAATATAAATCCCTAGTAGAGAGTCCTGAGAATTGGTATTTTAATCAAGTTGCCCTGATAATTCTGGAGATTTCAACAAGTGTGTTACACAAGGATTCTAGTCAAATCCAATTTTGAGTGAGGACACTCAGGCTCGGGGGGATCTGCCTTGGCCAAAGTCACGGAGCATGGTAACTAAGAGCCCAAGTCTCTGACCAGTGACCTTATCCGATGATCTTGTCACCATCTAATAGTTCTCTTAGAAGGCTGTACTCTTAGCTGGGGAACAATTAGAGGCCCAGGAGGTATCCAAACACATGCCTATAAATGCAAGGAGCTTCCAGAGGAGGCATCATCACCATGGGTTGAAGAGTCTCAGATACTTCACAAGGACCCTTGGCCTTGGAGTTTAGACAGTGACCGAGGGGAGAAGGAAGGACAGGCCAGGTTGAGAACACTGTCTGAGTAAAGCGCTGGCAGCTGGACAGGCTGAAGAATATGTAGGTGCCCGATGAGAGTGGGGGATGCAGGGGGGCTTGCTGGGAACTGTCTGGAAACTAAGTTAGTGCAGTCGTATGACAAAAATACCATGTTCTTCTTTTTTTTCTACTAGAAGGAGGAGAAAAACAGGAGGATACAAGTACTGAATGTAACTGAGAAACAAACTCTAAGAGAAAACAGGCAGGAAAAACTCAGCTACGTGCATGGTGTGGTGAAAAGAGCACAGCACTGGGAGGTGAGACGCTCGAGTTCTGGCTCTCGCCCTGGCACCCAACTAGGTTCCTGGTGGTGGGGAAGTTCCTCGATTTCTGTGGGCCTCATACCACATGACCTGTGGGTTCCTCACCGCTCTGAAAGGTTTCTTTCGTTTTCTTCACATCGCTCTTAGGAAGGGACTCGGGATGATGAAAGGTGAGACACATTGAAACTGACCATGCAGCAAAATTGAAATCAACAGTATAGCAAAATGAATATTGTACGGCATTTTCCCAATGTGCATCGAAACAAATAACAGGTATAATAACCATGATTCCAGCAACACAATTTAGTTATTTTGACAATGGAAATAAAGTTGGGGAAAGAAGAATGTAAGAAGCTTCAATTGCTAAAAAATAAAATTAAAATGCAGTATACCTATAAAGAACGTATGCTACGTTTTTTAAAAAAGAAAAAAACAACATACTTGGAATTTTAAAAGTAAGTCAGGTCAGAAGCTCGACTGAATGACCCCTTGACCCTTCCACAATTCTCCGTTGGTACAGAAACCTTATCTTTCACACTGACTTCAAGTATCTTTGGGAATTTGTGCTCTTTATTTACTCAGAGCTTGAGAAGGAAAGACAGAGCCAGGGCAATGGTCTGAGTGTAGCATCAGCTGCATTCACGGAGAATAAGAGATGCAGTGACTGCGACTCTTGACCAGAGTGGCCCTCATACTTGCTCCTGGGATGAAGGACATGCCAGCCACGATGCTTTGACAGGTAAAGGATTTTACTCCTCCATAAAGACAGTTTCACCCATTGCAAATATGATCGTATTGCACTTACGTGACATAAAGTCGTGATCTATGAAACTCAACCTGAATGGCTAGGCCCTTGTATTTCCTCGAAAGCTTTGCTTATTACCTATTCATTCCTATCCTCCACAACAGGATAGCTAGCAGACAAACAGTTGCAGCTGCCAAAAGCTAAAAAGTAGTTTATGGGAGAAAACTTAGAGTTAAGAAAGTTTTAGCTATGATTATTTTTTCTTCTGATGTGTGAAAACGCCACCGTTACCTAACTTTTGAATAGCCCAATATCTTTGTCCCATTTGCCAGGCACAGTGTGAGACCAGACCTGAGTTCAGTCCCTCTTGAAAAGATGAGGACTGGCATTTTAACGCCCCTCTCCAGGCCAAGTTTTATAACCTGTTCACTAACATTTAGACTGATCCTCCCGTCTCAGCCACTTTCTTGTCCTTAGAAATCTTGTGCAAGGCAATCTTTTTTCTTAGTATAAGGAGATGAATTTTTCTGACTTCCGTATATTTATGGACTTTCCTGTTTGCCCTCCATCTCCTGGTGCCCCATTTGTGGGACACGTAATTGGGTGAGCTCACTGATGACCTACCCTAAGAAAAGTGGCAGGGTAGCGTGCGTAAGGGTTAAGGGCAGGACTTTGAAGACAGACAGGCTTTAGAATCAAAGGTCTAACGTATATTAACTGAAATAAATGCTTCTTTGGGAAGTGGTTTATCAGTCTAAGTTCACTGTATTTCCAGAAATGGCCAGTTGAGAGATCCTCCCCTCCCACTGTACCCCCATCCTTGGTCCTTGTGGTTTGAGTGGAGCCTCACTGCCTGCTTAGCTCAGGGATGGAGCATGTGATAAGGGCTCCAGACTGTCAGAGCACTGTACCCACTGGCCCCAGTAATTGGTTGAGGTTTGGGCAAAGGACTCAATGAGAAACAATGAAACTTCTGCTGGAAGTTCTGAAAGAGACTCTTACACTGAAGCTGAATCTGGAAGCATCTAGTCCCAGCCTGCTGTAGCCATCTTACAACCACGAAGGGAACAGAAGGAATAAAACCAACACAATGGAGGCAGAATGAGAAATGGGGAGAGAG
>RJWJ010012228.1:0-42481 GCA_004363605.1 Indri indri
GCTGGTGGCAGTGGCAGAGGAAAGGGCTCTGGAGGGCTTCACACTGACGATGAAATGCTGCAGCCTAGAAGGAACGTGTATCATATATACCAAGACTTGTGTGCAGAAAGTAGAAGCCTAGAAATATAAACAAGATTTGTTGTGTGGCTAAAGCAGGGCGAATTTCCAGAAGGGTGAGGAGCTGGAATTTCAGGTGGTCGGTCAGAGATCAGCAGGCAGCTGGGGAGATTTACCCTCTTCATTCAACATTTATTGACTTTGGAGCTAGACTACCCTGGTTTAAGTTTAAATTCTGTCATGAATTAGACATGTGACTTTCGGAAAATTGTTCAGCTGCTCTAAGCCTCAGTTTCCTCATCTATAACGTGGGTATAATACCTCCCAAGGTATCTCAACCAGTAAAAGCTAGTGCCAAGATTCCCAGCCACCTGGGTCTGGGTCCACAGCCTGTGCTTCTGCCCAAACTCCCTGTCTTCACTGGCAAAAACATCCTGGCTTCGTAACACCCATGTGGCACAAGATGGCAGCGTAAGCTCTCCCTTATACCACTTGGTCATTCTTCTCCCCCTTCCATCCCAAGCCCCAGATTTCTCCCTAATAGTCTGGGGCCCTCTGTAGCCTCCCTCCAGTCTCAGCTCTCGTCTGGCTGGAGGGCACAGGGCTTACCCTCTGCTCCTCTCTCGCCGTTTGCTAGAACTGATGGCAGATCTGCCCAGGTTCTCAGCAGCCCTGCCTCAGGGGCTTGCACTCCTTCAGCTGCCAGAGTCTGCCAGGTTTCCAGCCTCCCCTGTGTGCTGGAGGCCTGAGCTCCAGGGTGCCACTGGCAGGGTTCTGGGGAGCCCACTTTGTGGAAAGGAGGGAAGGGTTGCAGAATCCCTCCAAACAAGGCAAAACAAAGCCATTTATCCTGGGGCATTAGTCACCAAGCTGCTGATGCAGGAAAACACACTGTACTCTTGGCAATGACCACTTACATTAAAACAGGATGATCTGTGGAGTTAGAGGCCCAAGACCCTTCCAGACTTCCCCACCCACCTCAGTCTGTCCCTCCAAGTTCCAGAGGGCTGGGGCTGTGGGCTCTTCCTCGGGGAAGAGGGACTGGCGTGGGTCTAACAGGTGCCCAGAGTCCCAGCCCCATTTCCTTCTGGTGCACAGTGGCTGTGGGACTGTAGGAGGCACCTCAACCTCCCGGAGCCACACTCACTGGTGAGTGTCTCTCAGGCCACCTGTACCAGCATCACATTTTATGTGTGGTCTTTTTTTTCTTGGCTATGACTGCTTAGTGTTTGGAAGAAAGGGCTTTCAGTCCTCCAGTTTTCCCATAGTCCAAAGGAAAAAGATGACGATGAAGACTATATACATACAGTGTCTTCCTCTCTCTCTCTCTCTCTCTCTCTCTCTCTCTCTCGCTCTCACACACACACACAGACACTCCCTCTCTCACAGTCAAGATTGTCCCATGTAGAGATGAAATTGTACCTCTGAGAGCTAAAACTCTCTCTTTCCACCCTTAGGTGATACGGGATAGATAACAGAGTCTCCCTTCTCAAGGTGACTTGTTATTTGGTTTGAAGCACACCCCAGGTGACCATCTCACCTGCATTCACACAGAGAGGTGCCTTGGCCATCTGTTGTTCTTCAGCCCTGTGTCCATGCTTGGTGCTCCTGGTCATGGTGGAGCACATGACCTTGTCTGAGCCAGTGAGAAGATCAGATTCTCCAAGTCTCAGAGATGGGTTCAGAGATGTCCATGTAACCCAGTCAGAGCCAATGAGCTGCAGGGAAACATTTGTTGAATTTCTGAGAAAGTGAGGCTCCAACAAGAGAGAGGGAGTGAATGCAAGTGTGTTACTGGCACAGAGCTTTTGCCCTCTTGGGCAGTGTGGTGCCGGGAAGTTGGTCTGGCATGGCCGCCCAGCCGGGAGAGCTACAGGGTCACCTTGTGGAGCTGAGGATAAAGCAAAGACACGGAGAGAAACTGAGTCCCTGGTAACATCCTTTAGGCAGCTTGCTTGAGCTTCTCTAGATCAATCTGTCAAGTTTGGTTTTAAAGTTACCACATTTCCTTTATAGTTTAAGTCAGTCAGAGTTGGACTTCGTGTCACGTATGGCCACTAGAGCCTTGACCAGTACAATAAGTGTGATCAGAGTACTGAAGACCTTGAAATTCAGCCTCTGATCATTTGCACAGGCCGCCCCACTACTGAGAACACTATTGTCATCTACTGCAGCTCTATTCCTCTTCTAGAACATTCAATAAGGAAGGAAGACTCTGTTATCTATCCCATATCACCTAAGGCTGGAAAGAGAGAGCATTAGCTCTCAAAGGTACAATTTCATTCCTATATGGGACAATCTTGTGTGTGCATGTGTGTGTGTGTGCGTGAGAGAGAGAGAGAGAGAGAGAGAGAGAGAGATGTATCTAGCATCTTCTAGATGTGCCCAGGAACATTCAGTACAGGGGAAGGACAGGGAGCTCATTTTTATCGGTCATGACATCACGTTTCAGAGAAGGCAAGCAGGGTGGGGAGACATCACCACCCATTAATGATTGCATCACTGCTGAGAAGTGTTCCCTGACTCTGGCACCTGGACTGCACTGTGGGCATGCTCTGGGCTGTGCTGTTTGGTTCGCATCTGTCTTCTCCACCCAAAGACAGACCTGTCCTGCCTCTAGTTCCTCTGGCTCCTGGCACATAGGAGGTAGGCATTCAGGAAATAACTGTTCTTCTGAACAGCTGTGCTGGTGAAGAGGGTGATCGGGGGGTGGGTGTGGGGGCAGGCAGACCTTGCGGGGAGGACTGTAAGTGTCCAGGACAGAATTTGAGAAAGCCTGAACTGGGCAGTGGAGCAGAGGAGATTTGGGACAAGAAGACAAATCACTTTTAAAAACGAGGGGGGAAAAGCCCTGTGACTTGGAGCTGAGAGCAGTCTATGTCTCAGATGAGAAATGTGGTGGAATGTCGCAGGATGGAATGACGGAGAATGACGTCATGTTGGGGTGGGGTGGGGGAGGGGCAGATCTCCCCACCACAGCAAGGAGTCCTGCTGCTCTGTGCTCCCGGGCAGAACAGATGAACCAGCAGATGCTCCCTTAGCCCTGCCCACACCTTGTGCTGACCTAGGTCATCCAAAATGGCAGGTGGTAAAAAGGAAGCCCTCTGATTGACTTTGGAATTTTTATACTTTACATGACAGAGGGGTGCCTGATGTCTGGATGCAACTCCAAACTGCTAGTGAACATTGGGCTGGGTGGGGGGAATGAGAGTGCCCTCCCACTGCAGGTCTGACTCCACTGAGCTCTACTTTAGGACTAATGTCATTTTGAGGATGCTTGGAAATAGCCCAAGTGGCGCTATCTTTTGTCTTTGGATTACAAGTGGTGTGGCCTTCCCTAATGACTGCTGCCAAGGAAGGGCAGAAGGCAGCCAGAGTGGGTCCTGGGAGGCCAGGGCAGGAGCAGGGGCAGCAACCTGGAACAGAAGACCGAGGCTTCCCACCCGCAGGGAGCAGAAATGGAAGCAGGGACCCTGGGGCAGGGGCAGGGGGTGAGGAAGGCCACCTCCAGAGGTTCTTGGAGATACTTCTACTCTGCCCAAACCTGCCTGCTAGGCAGAGACCTGCAGACTGGTGATGGGAGGTGAGGCCAGCAGGAGATGGGTCCCCCGTGTCCCTCTGGGCTAGTGTTCTGGCTCAGAGCCTGGCTGGGCTGAATCTAAGGTTCACAGGCTAATGCTGCTGCCCATGACCAGGGCAGGGGCAGAAGTTGAGGTGGCAGGTATGGCCTGCCCAGGGAGGGAGTCAAGCCCTAGCCTGGCCCCACCCAGCAGCAGCTCCCTGAAACTTTTAGCCTGGAAGTTTGGTGTCACCCATATACAGGGCAAATCCAGCCAGGCTAGTTTTTCACCCATCTGAGCCTGGGCCCTAGAATGGGTCTTGGAACCCTTAATGAGCATCTCAGGGGCATGGGCTGAACCTTTGGGTATCTGCAGAGCTGCCAGGCTGCAGCCTTCTGCCCAATTCCACAGCATGGGTTCCTGACTTCTGTTCTCAGCCAGCCTCAGCTACTGCTCGCCCAGTTCTTCGTGGTACGACTCTTCACTTGGGCCTGGGCCTCTCCTACGTCCGCCCCATCTTTACCTCCACCCCAGCCCTTCCCACCAGCAGGGGCCCTGCTTCACAGCAGATGGAAAGGCCAGAGCTGGGCACAGTCACCAGTGGGTTTCTGAGCACTGCCCAGACTTCCCAGTGGCTTCCTCCTTCTCCCCAGTTGGCTCCCGTGATGTTGGCGTGGAGCCTCCAAGGTCTTCCAACATGGATTGAGGAGGAATGGAGTGAAGTAAGGCAGCCCAGGGGTGGTCCCATCTCTCCAGCCCCTTCCTGCCCTTGCCTGTCCCCCTCTTCCTTTCTGCCCACCCTCGTTCAGATACAAATCTTTATATAGACATGTTATTTCATTTCTCTTGGGTATATATCTAGGAGTGGAATGGATGAGTTATGTAGTAGGTGTGTGTTTAACTTTTCAACAAACTCAAAAATGGTTTTCCACAGCCATGTGCAGTGGCATGTGCCTGTAGTCCCAGCTGCTCAGGAGGCTGAGGTAGGAGGATTGCTTGAGCTCAGGAGTTTGAGGTTGCAGTGAGCTATGATGACACCACTGCACTCTAGCCAGGGCGACAGAGCAAGACTCTGTCTCAAAAAAAAAAGAAAAAAAGATTTTTTTTCCAAAGTGGTTGTCCCATTTTACATTCCCTCCAGCAATATATGAAAGTACTAATTGTTCCACCTATCTGCCAACACTTAGTATCATAAATCTTCTTAGATTAGGGCTGATGTCCTGTGGGTTATAACAGCAAAATTAAAGGGGCAGAGTTGGAGACGAAGTGCGGTGAGAGCAAGTATAGCAGGAAGAACGAGACGGGGTGGGGAAAGGTCAGTGCTGGGATCTCACCTCCATCAGGCACCAGCGGTGTGTCCTTGGGCAAGCAACTGCACCTTGCCATGTCTTCGTTTTCTCGCCTGTAAGTGGGGATATAACATCTATTTTTGTTGAGATTAAATGAGGTAATAGATGTAAACATATCTTCAGCGTGCCTGGCAGCCGGGCTTCTGTTAGTCTACGCATTGTCTTTGCATGAATTAGGTAAAGGTGCCCCATTTCCTGGGTTGACAGAGCCCAGGGCCAGGGTTCTAGAAGTTTCATTTTGATGCTGTTGCCCCCTAGGCAAGGTGCCTCGAACAGCAGACAAACTGCACAATCATTCTCAGTGATTCTCTTTGGCCCACAAGTTCTCAACAAAAGCACACCAAGCAAACAAAGTTGAAAGAGGTGAGTGTCTGTGCCACTGTGTATGCTCACCCGTCCTCACAGCCCTCTCCCTCGCGCTGGTGACTTCCTCTAGCCTCCACCGCTTGCTCCCTTGGGGCCATGAGGACTTGGGTGCCAATCTCTGGGTCAAATCTACAGGGGAAGCTTCTTTGGAGTTTGGTATCTATGTTGAATCATAGGGAACCCTGCTTAAATAGTCTGGTTCTTGGAAATGATGTAGTATCCCAGAGATGAGCTTGAGACAACAGCATTCATGGTAACTGGAGTTGATCTTTGTGTGAGGGCAACCAGAGTCAGGCACAGAATATTTGGGGGCCCCAGGAAATATAGACCCCAAATATTCACCATTTACAGCAGAGAGATGCTGAGGAGCTAGAGACAAATTCTTAGGACCCCAAGGTGAAGACTTTGGTCAGGGAAACACCTCTTTAGCAGGCAGAAGTCCCTTCATGGGCCCCGTATGGCACACACGCACAGAGGGGCAGGACACATTTGCCTAAAACAAACTCAGGAGAGGCAGCCTCAGCTCAAAACACACAACTCAGTAGACGAACAACTTAGCTGAACCAGGTTTTTTGATTTATGTAGTTACATCCTCAAAAGGAGCCTTTCTTTACCTCAGGGACTTTTTAATTATGAGAACAAGACATGCACATTTTGTTTATGCAGAGGTAATGCTCAGAGGCAGAGGCCTCTGGGGCTCGGGTTGGGGGGGGGGCGGCCCCATAACCACCTGCTGGGGATTTTGCCCCTGAGCTTTCTGTCCTGGACCTTGCAGCCTGGGTGTGTAGTAGGACTTCCCGGTGTGAGCAATACTCACTGAGTGACAAAGGAATCATTCCTGGCACACTCCAGCAAGCCACCAGAGAAGCAGTGCGACCTTTCCAAAGTGTAATTTGGCGCAACCTCAGGCATCGGGCAGTTATGTAGAGGGGCAGTTATGTTCAGTGCCCACCCCCAACCCTGGCTGGATGCTGAAGGGTGGGGAGGAAGGGAAAGTGCACAGCAAACACCTAACGCCTTTCAGCTAGGTGAAGATGAGGGCGGTCAACGTTCTTGTTTTGGGCCACTAAAAATAGAGCCAAATGTACTGTTCCTTCTCTTCCCAGCAGAAGGGAGTAAGGTTAGACTTCAGGAGAACTCTGAGCTGGGGAGGAAGCACAGTGGACCCGGCTCCCCTCAGTCTTCCAGGGCTGAACCTCATCAGGGCAGAGAAGGTGGGACGGATGCAGCTCAACTCCGGCCCTCTGAGGAAGGTGACGGTTCATGGGGAGGGCCAGGGTGAAGCGGGCAGCGTGTGGAAGAGACAACTCTGGCTCAGGGCCGGGCATGGTCCCCTCTCTTCTGCCCTTCCCGGATAGCGCCTGCTCTGCTCCACCAGAGTAGTGCTGGCTGTGAAGGTGAAAGTCACCTTCTGCGCTCTCCCGACTGCCTGCCGCTGGGGTGGGGAAGCCAGCGACATAAATCCTTCCTCATCCCTGTCCCGTGGAGCTTGCCTGCGAGCCCGGGAGGAGGCCCTGGTGGCTGTAAATCAGTGGCCTCCTCCAGCGCCCGCCTGCCCTTCATCACGGTGCTTTACGGCGCTGACACCGGCCAGGATTTAGTGGGCCCAGCCAGGGGAGGCCGCTGCCTCCCCTTGGAGTTAAGGCCACCCATAAATCCTCAAGATGCCCATTTGCATATCCATCTGCATACATTTGCCCCTCAAATTGCCTGCCTTGAAACTCACAGAATCCAGAGGAGAAGCTGCTGGCACTGAGAGTCCCTGTTGTCTCACCTCTTGTTGGAGAAGGGAAACTGAGGCCCAGGAGGGATGGGGACCTGTCTGTCCATGGCACAGTGGAAGGCAGGGCCAGAGTCGGGTTCAGCCCAGGAAGGATTTCCATAGACACAGGCCAAGGAGCCAGAAGGCTGAATGTGGTACAGTGAGCAGATAGGAGGTCACAGCTCTGGTTGCGCTGCCAGGCCAGGGAGGCTGCCACAGGAGAGGACAGTGGGAGAGCCCTGGAGGGAGTGGGGTAGCTGGGGCAGCCCCTAGAAGGCCTGAGGGCATGTGTCAGGAAAGGTCCACAGGAGAGCATCAGGGAAGAACTGGCTGGTATGGGCTTACCCGGGCCTGCAGGGAAGAGGGGAGGGGAGGGAGAAGGGGCTCCCGTGGAATGGCCCAGAAAGGCCCCAGGGCAGACTGAGGCCAGAGGCAGGGATGTGTAGATCAGGGGCCTCATTGGCTCCTTCTGCTTCAAGCTGGTGCCTGTCATGACCAGGCCCCTGCCTGGACAGGAGCGATCAGCTGGGAAGGCAGAGACCTGGAGGAGGTGTGGAGTACAGTCAGAGGCGCCTCTCCCCTCTCCATCCAGCCTCCGCTGTGCCTGAGGGCATCACCCATTGCCTCAGGGGTGGCCTCTGTGGGCTCCTTTTGACAGACCCTCTCCAAGGGGTGTGCCCGCTGAGCCCTTCCCCCAGCTTCGCCTTCCACCCAGGGCAGGACCCGAGAGCCGAAGCTCAGGTCTTTCTGTGCTCTGAGGGAGAGGCAGGGTCAGAGCACACCAGGAAGCTCTGCCTCCCTCGCCTGGGCTGCTCAGTCTTCCAGGTGGGACCCCGGTTGGTTGATGGGACCCAGTGCTCCCAGTGGGGGCTCCAGGGCAGGCATGTCGGGGGGCGTTGCCCCTGGCTCTGCGTGTCCACCCTGCTCTCACCCCTGTGGGGTGTACTTTGTGTATTTCCGATTGATTCAAAAATGCCCTCTCTTTTAGCACATCCAGGGCAAAAAAGAAAATAATCTTAAAAAAGAAATAAACAATAATGTCCTTTCATCAGAGGCTGTGCTGCAGTAGTGTGGGAGGGGCAGTCTTTGGGGGAACGTGATGCTCCTTCCGAGACCTGGAGTTCTGACAGAGTTGGGTGTGGGTTCCTCCCTGAACCAGGCCTGGGGGCTCTCTTCTTCCATCTCCTGGATAGGACCCAGAGGATCACCTGTACCCGGCTATCGCTCCTGTCCGGCCCCAAGGACAGAGTTCTCCTTTAAAGTCTCCTTTCCCTGCCCTAGTCCCCCTCCCCATTCTGCCAGACCCATCCCATAGCCCAAGGGCTGGTGAGCAAATTCCAGCCAGGACAGCCAGGGCAGGGACGCTGGCAGACCGAGCCCTGATAACAGTGTCTTGCTTGGACCTTCTCTGGCCTCCCCAGGGCTCTGTCCTTGCAGCTCAGATGAGGCCAGCTGCCCCAGGATAGGGCTGCATGTCCTGACCGCCCTGCTTAGGCAATGGCTGACGGTAGGGCTGGGCCGGGAAGGAGGACTGGAGCCAGGGTGGTCAGAGGGGAAGAGGAGGGCCCTGTCCCTGAGTGTGGGCACCACGGAATGACAGGAGGAGAGTGGGAGCCCACCCAGCAGCAAGCCCTGGCTGTGTCACAGGGAAACTTCTGGAGGAGGGGCTGGGACCTGCCCTGGGCTGACCCAGCCCTGCTCTCTGTTCCACTGGGAAGCCTCTCTTTTGCTCTTCCTCCCCTCCCCAGCCCTGCCCCTCCTCTGCAAGAGGTCTGGGTGGTGGCTATGTTTTCTCTTCTCTTGGGAAAATGGTGTCCCCTGGTATTGGGAGGGGAAGGCCCTTCCCTCCATCTGGCGAAGCAGCCAGAAGAGAGGATGGGGGGGAAGCCAAGACACTGAGAGAGCATCTCAGGAAGGAAGAGGGCAGCAAAGATGAGACAAAACCCTCTGTCTCTGCAGGGTTTTAATAAAATACTACTACTACTACTAATAATAAAGAGTAGGGTATGGCCTCCTATTAGCTTGGGGGTAATGGAGATTGCAGAGGCAGGGGAATGGCTCAGAAGACCTCCTCAGAGCCTCCCTGGCTAACATTCGCTGGGATTCTTAGAAAGCATGCACAGACTTTGTGACGGTGCAGCAGTGGGCCTGGGCAGAAGGGTCCCCCATCTGGAAGCCTTTAAGATCTCCCTCCCCGTCTTCTCCAAATAGCTTGTTCCCAGAAAACAGGAGGAGAAGTTACCCAACAACAAGCTGGGGCTTCCTGTGGGGCTGGCGGCCCCTCCCCTGCCTCTGTTGCTGCGCACCAGGCCTGCACCAGCTGCCCAGCCGGCTCAGGCAGGCCCCGCCAGTCCCACATGGCAGAGCTAGTTCCCCTCACCTCCCCCGGGATCTGGACTCCAGCTCACCTCCCCCAGGGATCCCCCCCCCCGAGCCACCTCCCTACCGCGTGAGCTGCTCCAGCATCCTTTGCAAACATGTGCCTTGCCTTTGTGGACCCCCTCTGTCCTGCTCCACAATCGGCAGCCCGTCTGCTGCTCTGGGTGAGCTTCCCTTCCTATTTTACATAATGGAAAATTGAGGCCCAGAGAGGCCAAACAACTTGCCCTAAAGCAAACAGAGCCAAGGCACGGACTCCGGCTCTCCTTCCTTCTCTCAAGGCTAGGAGCCTGTCACACCACGTCCATTTGGTGGTGCCCATCTCCCCAGGTCGACAGCAAAGGCCCAAAGAGAGCACCCGAGTTCTGGTTGCTGACATGGTGTGGGGTGTGGCACAGCTAAGGTGCTGCCTGGGTGTGGAAACTGGCAGAAACTGAGGGACAGAGCCTTTGGGAAGACGGGCAGGACTGGCCACTGGCCAGGGCGGGCATGGGCATCGGAGGCAGGATCGGGGCCCCCCAAGACAGACCCTCCTCGGAGGGCACCTGCCACCAGGCTGCATGCTGTGGGCTTATCTGGCTCCTTTCCTGCTCACTGGGCGTCTCAGGGCACCTGATTTGGGACAGCTGGGAAAGAAAAGTCTCTGACACTATGGATCATGACAAAAGGGCTTTTTAACTTTGAGGTAACCAGAGAGGTCAGCTGTAGGTGGCATCTGAGTCCCTGTGAGAGCCGGCTGTCAGGCAGTGACTGTGTGGGGTCTCAGTTTCCTCAGCTTGAAAGTGGGCATCAGAGCACCTAGGCCCCATGGGGAGGCAGACGTGGGCTTTGAAGGACTGGAAGGAAGAGGAAAGAGAGCCTTCTAAAGCAGAGCACCAGCAAAGATTCAGAGGGGTGAGTGGACGGCGACTGTTTTCAGGTGTGGAAATGGCCAGGCTCTGTCACTCTCACCAGCAGTGTGACCTGGAACAGGTGAACTTATCTGTACCTCAGTTCCTCATCCGTGTAGTAAGGATTATATTAATAACAGCCCCCACCTCCTAGGGTTAAGTGAGATAATGTTTGTAAAATTCTAGACCAGGGGTGGCGAACCTTTTCATGTTGGAAGGCCACATTAATTTAGCTGTAATCAAATACGGCCGCATTCAAGAAACTTCAATTAGATATACTTAAAAATGTACATTATTTTGTAAAAATCCAACTTCTATGCACTTAATAATTTCAAAGAATGAAAACTGTTGATTTTAAAGTTAATAACCTTTTAGTGACTTTGTTGTGTTTGCTTTTCATTGGAAAGCATTCGAATATTTGGTTGCAGCATGGAGGTCCCCAGTTTTCAGTTGATCCTCTAGATGGGTATCAGTCATTTGTGACCTTAAGGGTGTCTTGATCTGGGTCAGGTAGGAGAATGTAGAGTCACAGCAATAAGTGGTTGAAAAGAGGAAAACATTTTCTGGGCATGTTACCGAAGGCATGGGTATTCTACCACATTTTTCCATATTTCAATTCAATCTTTCTTAGCATCAAAAAATGACTTTAAAATGTCATCTACTGAGAGCTCAATCAATCCCATCTATAATTCTTTAGGTATCTTGGTGATACCAACCCGGTGGTCTGAAATGCTAATTTGAGTGTGATGTCATGATTCTCAAAGTCAGTGAAACTTTCATTGTATTCTCCAATTAATAGGTCTACAACAACTGCATATTCTTCAAATGACTCACATATATCATCCTGCTTGTCAATGACTTTGGCTAACTGGGGAAATATTCACCTGAAATTTCCTTTTGCAGAAGTGTTTTTGAAAAAAGGTAGCTTTTTCGAAATGCTTGGATTTTTTGCCACATGTCATATATAGACTTACTTTTACCTTGCAAAGAAATATTCAGGTCGTTTTGATTTAACATGATATCACACAGAAATGCTGCATTCCTATAGAAATCTTACAATAATTCACATTGCTGATTCTGTTCTTCATAAAATTTAACTATCTGTTCTCACAGAAATAAAATTTTGGCTAACACCTGTCCCTGCAAGAGCCAATGCACTTTAGAATGATATGGCAAATCCACACTGAATCCTCATAGTTCAACTTTAGCATGTTACAAAACTGTGGATGCTGTGTTGCATTTGCCCAAATATAGTTAACAATACTTATATTAATAAGTTGTTGCAAAGTGTCACTTAAAATGGTAGCTTTAGTAGAGAGTTTTTGCTGATGTAAGATACAATGAAAAGAAATGAGAGGGAGCATCTGGATCTGTTAATACTTTTTTTATCTGTGCAATAAACCCTTCATGTTTTCCTGTCATGGAAGGTGCGCCGTCTGTACATACACTCACTAAATTTACCAAATTCAGTCCAACTTCATGGCATTTATCTTGAAAGTTGTTGAAGTTATCTATTCCCCATGTTCTGTTCGCAAGAGTGCCCAAAGTGAGTAACTCTTCATACCAAAGAAAATCTTCTGTTTTGACCCGAATGAAGTATAGAACCTGCGCCATGTCAGTAGTATCAGTTGATTCATCCAAAGAGATTGAGTAACATATAGTTTCCTTTTGAAGTATTGCATGAAGTTGTTCTGTTAAGTTGAAGGCTCATTCATGCTGCCGGTCAGTTACGGTTCTCCTTGAAGGAGGCAGTTGTTTGTACTTTGAAACATTATCCGGGCCTAAGCATCCTACAACTTTGACAATGCATTCTTTCACAATTTCTACATCACTGAATGGCTTCCCTTTTTTCCCCAACTATATAACCTACTTTATAAGTTGCTTCAGTGGCATTATTTCCAGGTCTTATTGCTGCTTAAAAGAATTGTCTTTGCTTTTGCTTTTCATCTTTTAATATCTGCAATACAACCTTTCACACCTCTCCCTCTAATTTAAAATATTTGTGGTCCTTATGAGTGTTATAATGCTGATGAACATTGAATTTCTTTAATGCCGATATTGCAGTATCAAGAAGCAAGCAAATCATCTTATCTTTAGCAGAAACAAGATAATATTGCAATTCCCGATCCTCTTTAAAAAGTCTGTTTTCCTCCTTCAGCGTTCTCTTGGTCTTCTTTGACATGATGGGCTGTTAAGCAAACGGAATTTAAAAATATTCACAAATTCCACTTCAAACAGAAACGCAGTGCACTGTTTTCAAAAGCTGAGGACAGACTGGTGTTCTCGACCCCCATAAACTCTCATCAACCAGCCTCGTGTGGTAGTGGCTCCAGTCAGGCAGGGGAAGTTAGAACTAAATCATGAGCATAGCAGCTGTCAATTTAGCCCTTATGGCTGGCTAATGTTCTAATTGTGCGGGTCAATCTAGGAGGATTATTTCATTGAAACCCATTTTACTCTTTGGCATTTTAAATATGTTCATTTTAAAAATAAAATAAAATTATGAAAGACAAACAAAATATATTAATAAAAATAAAAGGATTTGTTCTGTAAAATTTGGATTCAGTCAAAAGGCTGCACTTAAGGACCTAGAAAAGCACATGTGGCCTGAAGGCCGCAGGTTCCCCACCCATTCTAGACTATTACCTGACACATAGTAAGTGTACCATGAGAGGTTCGTTTATTATTTATCCATCTATTTAATAACATGCTCTTTTTTGCTCTCTGTTTTAATTCCCTTGAGCAACACAAGATGGCGTTGTCTCAAGCTCAAGACTCTTGGATGCTCAGCCCGAGGCCAAGGCCTTCAGAGGGGGAGAACTGGCCTCCTCACACAAGACGCCGTTGGTGTCTGCAGGGCCTTCCCTGATACCCTGAATTCTTCCCAGGGCTGTGGGGGAGTTTTTCTGTTCCTCTGGGGCAGAGAGGGGCACGGGGAGGGGTGGACTCGCCTCCAGGGCTCAAAGTCCTGCTGCCCTCTCAGCTTCCTAGCTCCGCTGCATCCACGGCCACGGCCTGATAGGGAAGGGGTTCCAGTAGGAGGCCATACTCGCCTGTACCAGAGCGCAGAGACCCCATGAGTTCTCGACTCCAGGGCAGTCTGAGGAGGAGGGGGTGAGGTGGTGGGGAGGGGGCATGTGTGACCAAGGATTGCAGCTCCAAGTGAGAAATAAGCAGGAGCAGATGGAGCCCAGAGCACAAAGTTCCTGTTTTCACGCAAATGTCTGGGACAATAAAAGTCAGGGGGAAGCCGGGGGTGGGGTTGGAGGGGAACATAGACATGGGGTGGGGGTGCAGAAAGAAGATGCCACATCAGCAGAATTAGCTCTTATTAAAATAGTTTCCACTGAATTGGTTGGGGATGGGGGTGGACTTTCCAGCCCCCTGCCCAGGGCCCTTGGCTGGCCTGCTAGGGCCTGGCCCAGCCTGCGAAGGACGGGGAGGGGTCTGGGCCTGTGCCTGCTGGGGACGTCCAGACAGCAAGTGCTCCTTGGAGCTGATTGCATTTCCTGGCCTTTGATGCCCGAGATCAAAGCAGGGCCAGGCCCTCCCAGCCTCCAGGCCTCCTGGCAGCCTCCCTGCCTGCAGGGTCCAGGCTGTGTGGTCCTGGTGGCTGGAGAGGGCAAGACAGCCTGACATTCCTGGTAGGCCCAAAGCGAGCTAGAGGGGCCAGAACAAGGGTCCTTTCCGGCTCAGGCTTACCAGGGGCTGCAGCGGTGGGTATAGCCCATATCTGCTGTCCATGCATGTCTGTGCTCAGAGTGCTGGCTCTATGTCCTCAGACTCCTAGACGTTGGACATTGAGGTCGCTAATCCCCAGACCGTGGGGACTTGGGAGCTGGGCCCTATGTGGCCCAGGTTAACTCCGGAAACCATGCCTCGGAGCCTACAGCCTATAAAGATGGCTGAGGGTCCATCTTGCTATAGGAAGAAAGAGCTATAACATTGGCCATGAAAACTGGCCTTTCACAGGGTCCTGGCCGTGAGGGCTTTGGGGGTGGTTTGGAGGAGGGTCCCCTATACACATCTTCCTCCCGAGGACCCCCTAACTCCCCTTGCTGACCAGCAGCGCTCCATCCTGGGGCATTTTCTAGTCCCCTGCTCTGGTTTCTCCCCATCCAGGAAACTAGACCTGGAAGCCACTCAACGATGAGAAGACAGCCTCTTGAGGTCCTGCTCTGAGTGTCCAGGGATGCAGATGAGCCCCCTTGATCTCCTTCCGGGATTCGTAAGAGTTGGCCCCACGCTCTCCCAGGCAGCTTTCTTGGGCATCTTTGCCTGTGATTCCCTGGGAGGGCTTCAAGTTCAGGCGGCTGCCTCAGCTCAGGGCAAACCACTTCTTGCCTGAGTCCTTCCACCCAGCTGTCCAACAGCTAATGCTGACTCAGTTTCCCTTTGATGTGAAGTATGTAAGGGGATGCCAGGCAGAGGCAGGCCTGGGGTAGGATGTGGGCAGTGTGGAGGCTGTGGCAGGAAGGCCTGGGAGGCCAAGACCTCTGCAGTCACATACCTGCAGTCCTTGGAGCTGGAGTCCTCCTGCACTGTGGCATCAGTGTTCCTGCTGGCCTGCGTACTGCAGGGGGTCCTGGCCACTCTAATGCCTGCCCATGTGGAGAGGATTAGGGCCTGGAAGCATACATTTTCTCCTCTTCTGTCTTGGAAAGAGCATCAAGTGGACCTGGTGACAACCCAGAGATTCTGGGCATGTGGACAGCGCCACTTCCCGTCCACGTCCCAGACAGCCTGAGAGACGCACACCATCTGCAGCGCCCCAGTCCTTGAGCCTCCAGCCTACCCAGAAAAAGAGATGCCAGAAGGGTCTGCCTTTTATTCCGGGGGAAAGTGGGCTGCAGACTTCGTGGAAATAAGGCCGGGACTGGTGATTAATGTGCATTGGGTTATCTGGAGAGGGAACTGTTGGTTCACTGGTTGTTCTCTTATTCTTAGCAAGGAATTTAATTGTGGCTTCCTTGGATAGGAGCCCTAATCTCACCCCCACAAAGTTCCTATATCCTGGGCTTGGTCTTTGGCCAGTCCCTGCCACTGATTTCTTGGGACATCTGTTGGCTCTTGCAGAGCACAGGGCTGGGCACAGGGATGGAAATCACTGTTCCGGTCTGAGCCATGCCCCTGTGAGCAGGGCCAGCAGTGAAGCGGGTGAGAGCATTGCTTACGTGCCTAGGAAATGTCCAGGGCTCAGGGACCAAGCAGAATTAGGATGGGGGCAGGGATTTCTAACCTATGAATGTGCGCGAGGCCAGCCCCCTCCCAACCCCAGACCTTCTTTCCCCTGCTCTGTGTGACGTATGTGTGACTTTGCTCAGGGGCACATGCAACAATGAAATGAAAAATATTCGACACTGGGCTGGCATGGACACTGGCATAAGCAACCACAGGTCTGCCCTGTGGTGCCTTTTTGTCCCCTCCTTCCCCCCCTTCTCTACTCCTCTTCTCTTTTCTCTTCCATCCTCTCTCACCCTTCCCTCCCTTCCTTCCTCTCCCTCTTGGGTACCTCGGGTAGGATGGGACCAGTGCTGTGTCTCTGTTGCCCCTCTACTGCCGTGCCTGCAAATAAGGGGCTAGAAACTGCCAGGCTTGGGCCCTCAAGCTTGCAGGAAGGTTGTGTCTCCTCCCTCTCCTCTGAGTCCTCAGCGTAGCTGGGTGTGGTGGGGCTGGGCACTGGTGGGAGGAAGGGATGGACACAAATGATCACTGGACAACAGTAGTTTGGAGAAACACGGGTTTGGAGGACTCTGAACTTGGTTTTTATGTTGTTCCTCCAATAGGAACCCTCTTTGGAAGTGAAGTGACTCAGTGTAACCAAATCCACTCTGCCACCTGCCCGACAGGATCCTATTCCCAAGCCACGTAAGCCAGGGGCCTGTCCACAGGGTTGCTCAGTGGCAGAATGGGGCAGAGCGAAGGGGCTGAGACCTGACCCAAGACAAGGCATGACCCATGCCGACAGCTCGTGACGGGCAGATTCAGCTGAGCCTCGCTGAGATGATCTGTGTGTCTGAGTGTGTCCGCACGTGCATGGTTTCCTGTTTGTGTATGAGTCTGCCTGTGTGGGCAATCACGCACATGTACACATGTGTGCACATGAGTCTGCGTGGGGATAACGTGCCCAAGTGCGTACACGTGTGCATGTACACGTATGCACATGAGTCCATGTGGGGATTACATGCCTATGTGTGCGGGCTCACAAACGGAAGGCTTGGCTGGGAAACCCAAATCTCCCCCTCCCAGGCCTCAACCCCTGCTCCCTGGGGCCCTGACGGAGGAGAACAGAGAGTCCCCAAATCCTGCTATCTGGGACGTGGCTTCTGTTGGATCCCACTCCCCCCGCCTTTCTTTCTTGACACAAATAGCCTGTGGAACAAAGGGAACTGGGGATTTGGATTATTTATATAGTCAACATTAAGCAAGTTGTGGTCTATTTAAATTCTTCTTTATTAGGCTGGGAAATTCCATGGCAAACACTCAGACAGTAAGGAAACCTCCAAGACAGCAGCTCCCAGCTCCCGCCGCTGCCATTCGGTTCCCCCATCTCTGCTCCCCTGCTCCTGACCCTCTGACCCCTGCTTCTTCCATCCGAGCTCCCAACGTCACACCAAACCCCCCTTTCCACACCACTCGCCCTCCAGATTCCCTCCGTCCCTCCCACCCACTGGCCCAAATTTCCTTTCTTTGACCTCTTCCCCTCCACCTCCATTTCTCAAACCTCCGCCAAGACCCCTGCTTCACACCTCGCTTCTCCTCTGACTCCAGACGGCAGCTGGACCGCGAGTCTTGCACTGCACGTGGACTCTGGGCACAGCACGGGGGACACGAGGAAGGAAGGCAGAGCTCATGAAAACACTGGCCAGGGGCAGGTTGTGGCCATCCGAGTGTGATTAATCGGCATGCCTGGGAGGCTCTCTGAGGATGACTCTGTTAGACACTCTGAGAGGGAAAGAAAGGGTCCTGCCAACAGGCGGAGCCACTGGGTTGCTCCAAGGCTCCCGCAAATCCAATCCAGTGGCCACCCGAGACAAGCTGAAAGATCGATGCTTATGCTTAAGATGGCGGCCTCTGCTGTCACCTGGGCTGATGCTCAGGGCTCCACAATCTAGGGCTGCAGCAGGGGACCTGCCTGGGCCAGAGTGAAGGACATGCCAAGCCTTAGGTCCCAGGGCAGGGTGGGGGCGAGGGGCAAGTAGGGTAGATGAGTAGGAGGTCCCTGGGGCAGTGGAGGGGCAGGGAAGGGACAAGCCTCTGGGATCTGCAGTAGCCTGGGCCTGAGGCAGCCGTGTTCTTTGAGATTTTTTCTATGAGGCCCCAGAGCCTACACCTGGAACTCAAGGCTGGAAGATTCAGGGAGGCTGATTCTGGCCCACATAAGGCAGGGAATCTCTTCTGCTCCTTAAAGCTATCGTAAAGTGGCTTCTGGACACCTTTACAGGTGGATGTTTGCACCACTGATGTGTTCTGGCAGAAGGTGGGCATGAAGCTCCTGGCATGGGTGCTGTTGGGCAAAGTGGTCCTTCAAATCCCTCTCTGCAGAGCCAAGCAGGGCCTGGGGCAGAGGAAGGGCTGAGTGAGGGGAAGCCCAGCAGAGCCAGGTGCCTTCAGAGGGGATACCCTCTGGGCTGAGATTCTCCAGGGTCTGGTCTCTCCTCCCTTGGACAGGGCTGTCCATCTTCTGTCTCTGGGGATGGGCCCTGGGGGCCTGCCCAGGGGCAGACATGGCAGAAGGAAAGCTTGGAGAAAGGGGAAGGGAAGTGTGCAATGAGAACCAGCAAAGCACAGCGTGGTCCCACTCCAAGCCCTAAGTCCCTGGGCACTCCTGTCACTGTGCTCACCTGACTATGAGCCTGAGGACAGAGAACACAAAGGATTCCCCTTGGAGCTCAGTGCCTGGGCAAACAGGAACAGCAGACGCTTGAGCAATGCTCAAGGAGCTACCACACTTAGGGCTGCTGGCCTTTCTCCCCATAACCTCCGCTGTTCCCCGCATGTAGGCACTGGCCTTGGTTTTAATGAAGACACGGTCTCTATGACTGGGTCGGGGACAGACCTGGAAAGCCAGAGGTGATGCTCTCTGCTTCAGGACTTTTCCTGAAGCCCCTCCCTGGCTTTGGGCTGCTCTGCTCTTGCCTGGTGGCCAGGGCATTGTGCCAAGATCTGGGTCCCTATCATTCATGCTGAAGGGGACATGTCTGAGAAGCTGACCGGATTCTGCTTGGTGGGCAGTGGCCAGCTGAGCCCTGAGTTGCCCCAGGCCAGCTGGGGGACACTAGCCCCAGCCCAGCAGACATCTGCCCCAGCCCCGGAGACAAAACCCTGAGGCTGCGCCTTGGAGGAGGAGCCCCCTGGGAGTGAGGGCATGTGGGGTAACCCAGGGGACTGGGATGAGAAGCAAGTGGCAAAGGCCGGCAGCTGGCTCAGACCTGTGTTAGGAAGTCACAACCATGTGCTTTCCCAGGAAGGAGCCTGTGCCCAGGTGGTGAAGCCCTTTTGGAGAGGGACCCCACTGAGGGCTGACAGGCTCATCTCAGAACTCTCCTGCTGGCAGGCTGTGCCGGGGAAAAGGGGACAGGCCCCAAGGGTTTTGGAAGGGCCGTCACCTGAGGAGGGGACTCCAGAGGTAAAGATCATCACACCTGCACCATCCCTTGGAGAGGGGCCAAGACTTTAGCTATTGATTAAGCTGAGGTCAGCATTATTGAGGAACAGGGCACTCCCTCCAGGCAGGCAGGGGGAGAGAAACTGCCCATGCACATTGCAATGTGACAATCTTTGTCTCCAAACAGCAGCACAGCCTGGAGGGGAGAGGGCCCGAGAGCTCGCTGCCCATTATCACCTCGGTGCCGGCCCTGCCCTCCGGGCCTGTCCCTGCTGCCACCTCTGGGCCTGTGTTTCTGATTAGCAGCCGCAGCTGCGCAGCATTAGTTGCATTTTTCCGAGATGAATCTTGGTTGTGACTTCCTGCCACGGGTCTGAACCAGCTGCCTGCCTTTGCCGCCTGCTTCTCATCCCAGTTCCCCTGGCTACCCCAAACGCCCTCACTCCCAGGGGGCTCCTCCTCAAGGGCACAGTCTCAAGGCTTTGTCTCCGGGGCTGGGGCAGATGTCCCCCAGCTCGCCTGGGGTGGCTCAAGGCTCCATCACCACCAGTCTCCAAGCAGAATCCGTTCAGTTCTCAGATGTGTCCCCTTCAGCATGAGTGTTAGGGACCCAGCCCCTGGCACATGTGCCACCAGCCACTGGGCAAGGGGGCAAGGGCAGAGCAGCCCAAGGGCAGAGAGGGGCTCACGAAGGGCTCCCGCAGCAGAGAGCATCACCTTCTCGCATTCCAGGGTCTGTCCTCCACCCAGTTATGGTCTCAGTTCTAATGAAGCCACAGTCTCCAACTGAAGATGCGCCTGCCTCCTTCTTTCTCTGGTTTTCCAGTGCTCTTCAGGTCCACGGAGATGCCAGCTCAATAGACTCAGCATTCACCTGAGAGGTAGTGAGCTCCCTGTCCTGCAAGTCGGTAAGTGTGAGCTCGAGAATATAAGCTTTTACATTCATAGTGGCCTTTAGATCTTACATGATCCTTATCATGTCCCTGTGAGCAGGTGTGGCAAAGATGATTCTGAAAATTTTTGGAGGAGGACACTGAAGTTGAAGGCTGGGCTAGAACCCAAATGTGAGGCTCGCTTAGTCCACTGGGAGTTTGATTCAATATGCCTCCTCTCTGAACCCAACCGGACCCCACGAGATACAACCCCAGACCCCAGCCTGGCAGCTGGTGCATGCTTTCCCCGCTCTGCCTCCCAAAGTCCTGGCTAACACCCCCCTCCCCAATCTGACAGCTCTGTCCCAGAGAGGCCTGATTCTGTCCTCCTTGTTGGGCAGCCCCAACAAGCTGCCCTCAGACATAGCCTTTGATCTGTGCCAGGGTCTGTGATCTGGGACAGGTCTCTGAAAAGTGAAGCCATAAGAGGAATCACAAGGCTGTGGGCAACCCAAGTGTGGGGTTCATAGAGGGTGGCTTGCTTCTGTGTCCCCAGTGCCCAGGGCAGGCCTGGCACGGAGGAGAACTCAGGTGGGTGAGTGGGACCAGCAGCTAGAAAAATTCAAGCAGAGAGTGCCTTGGAGAAGTGGCTGCAGTTGGCTTTGGGGACCCTGGGTGGTTGAGGAGACTCGCTCGCTCTGAGAAGTAGGTGGCGGCTGGAGGCTGGTTCTCCCTGGGGAGAGGACGCCTTTGTGCCAGGAGCATCTGCCTTTTGGAAACACCAAGCAGAGAAATGCCAGCAGCAGCACTGAGCGCCAGACACTCAGGGTGGGATAGTGCTCTGTTTTGTCCTTAGGGTCCTGCCGCAGGTGGATCCTGCTGAGAGAGGACCAGACACTGCTGGGAGCCTGGGCCATTGCAGGGGTGCAGTGTTCCTTCCCCATAACCCATCTCTGAGCTCCAGCCAGCAGCTGGGCTCCTGAGAGATGGGCACATCAGCTCTCTCAGACATCCTAGGAGACTTTCCTGGCCCAATGTGTTAGGAGGCCTGGGCAGGGGACCAAGACCTTGCCCTGGGAAGCCTCTGCCCCAGTGGGGGAGATACCATCCTGGCCTGAGAGAGGCCCCTCCTTGGTTTATGATGTACTGACATATCGTATCCCCTGGTCTCCTTTGTGCTGGAACTAATGGTTTGATCCCTTAAATTCTGTAGTCATTTTAAGCGAATGTGAGCCATCTCTTTAATTATCTGCAAGGAAGTGCCAACAGCTACATTAGGCTAGATTGAGACTATGAATGAGACTGTGTTTGTCTCTCAGGATCTCGGCTGGTTTTAGCCTTCACTGTCCCCTGGATGTCTGGTGGCAGAGTGCTATGTGTGAGGTCAGCTTGTGGGGGCTCAGTGTTGGTTTACCTGGGCCATGTCAACAGGATCTTGGGGCTTGGTGGACCCATGAAAACATTTTGCATGACAAAGAATTCCCTCTGTTGGAAAACAATTCTTCCCACCTTTGCCACATACCTGCTGTGACAGGGAGCTCACTACCTGTTAGTTGATCTGTCATTTGCTCTAGGACCACAGGCCAGGACAGGGGTCACTGCTGGCTCTCCTGCAGAGGCAGCTCTCCCAGGGTCCCCAGTGGTCACTATGAAGCTGTGCTGCTCTCTCCAGGGGTTCTTTTGCAGTCTCAAGTAGACAAAGGGAGCATCTTTCCTTGTAAGGAGCTCTCTTATGCCAGCCCTGTGGCTAGCAAAGGCCCATGAGGTAGAATTTCCTTGTGCTGCCCACCAGGCATAAGGTCAAGGCTCTAGGTCAAGGCCCACTACCCTCTCCCTGCAGTGACCTTCTTAGAGCACCTCTTCCTGAGCACCCTCCCCCGCCCCCAGCCAAGTGCTGTGCACACACAGCACCAGACTGCATAGAGCTCAGGGGATCCTTGAGACTCTGTGCTGAAATGTACCCCCTGCTCACCACGCCCCAGGGAGGGAGAAGGGACCACAGTGTGGGGACACACAACACTTCGAAAAGAGGGAAGCAAGGCAATGTTGTCTTTGCCTGCCTGATGGCTGGGGCCCCTCCCATTATCTAGACAGATGGCCTAGCCTAGGAGCAAACCTGCTCTGAGCTGAAGTGTTCTTGTCACTGTCAAAGGAGAGGGGACCTTTAGCATGCCTGAGAGACCAGGAGAAGGGGTGTGACTCCCCTTGTGTCTTAGCTTGGAACATGGCAGCCTCCCTGCGGCCCCATGAGGGGGCTGTGAAGGGGGACCCCCCATCTTTTCCACCACCAACCATGCCACCATGACCACACTTGCCGTCTTCCCAGATGAAGCCTTTCAAAGCCATGTGTTGGTACGAGGAGCAGGAAGGGCTCCAGGCTGTGATTTTAAATTAGAATCTCTAAATAGTTGGAGATGATGGAAGGGAAGTGAGGGGCCAGTGGCACTGGGCCAGCCCTTGGGGCCATGACGCCAGGGCACTGTAGCCTAGTACCTGGGGCATAGGTATGGCCTTGAGATCCCTCACTCAAGTCCTGTATTCTGTCCCACTAGAGAAGGCTGGCAATGGGGGCTTGTCCCATGGCCTTTTCATGTAACACCTCCATGTCGATTCAGTTTGGGTTTCTCATCCTTAAATAGCGCCACAGTGGGAAGTCTCTGGGCCTGTCTGGCTACTTCCCCCAGCCTGAGCTGAAACCTATGCCTCCAAGTCCTTCCTGCAGCCCCTGGGGTTTCCTCTTCAGCCCTCCAGCAAATAACCATTCCAACAAAAACCTTCACAGCTCCCCAAGAACTTGCCATAATTTATAGGCACAAGGCAGTCCAAATCCATATGGAGAAAAGTAACATTCCTCTCCAAGAAGCAGCCCAGCCAGCAGAGAGAGAGAGAAAGAGAGAGAGAATGGGAAAGGCAGGAAGTGAGGCGACATCATCCTCACAGCTTTCAGTCTAAGGGTGACCAGTTGCCTCCAAGGACAGAGGGTGCCTTAGGAGGCAGGATAGTGGCTAGTTTTTATTTGTCCAAATGGAGCTTTTCCTAGAACAAAGGAACAATTTTTTTCTCAAAGGTAAATTCAAGCCACCTCCTTTAGAGAAGCCCAGAAAGGTCTGCAACTTGGAAGTGAGTTTTTCCAGCATCTACACTCATTATGCAATGCAACTTTTACAGAAGCCCGGGGGAGAGTAGGTATCACCCCTGTTTTATGAATGAAGAAACTGAAGTTCAGGGAGGTTAAGCCGCTTCTGCTCTGATGAAGTAGCGGGAGAAGAGAGGACGCAGAGCTGGGTCTGCTGCCCTCGCAGCCATGCTGCGGTGGGGGGTGGAGAGCGGTGGGGGACCCAGAATTCAGAGGACATCAAGGCAAGAGAACAAGCACCTTCGGTGGCTGAAAAGGCCAAGTAGAGCTGCGCCGGACTGGGAGGGGTTAAGAGCCATCCTGCGGAGGCAAAGTCATTCCAACACCGCCCCCTCCCCCTTTTCTCTTCCTTTTCCACTGAGTTGACCTTTAAATTATGGCATCAGCTGCCGTGCCAGACACGTTGCGATTTCCCCTCACTCCATCTGCCCAGCCTTCCCACTGGCGCGGTTTCTAGCCTGCCGCCTCCCCCTGCCTCCTTCCCGCTCTCCGCTTCTCTCTCCTCGGCCCCCATCAGCTGCCTCCCTCTGAGTCTCATTCACAAAATCCCGGCCATGCTGCTGGCCTTGCTGCTGGTGGCATTTGGGCATCGCTGGCATTCCCCCAGGGCCGGTCTCCCGGCCTCCGCCGCCGCGCCCTGCCCTGGGACACTGCGGCTGGGAAACCACCTCCGCCCAGTCCTGCTCCCACCTCCATCCAGGCTGGCCTGGCCCACAGGCCTTCGCAGTGGCCTTCCCGACCAATGCTCCATCCGACTGATGCCCCCTCTGACCAATGCCCCCTCCGGGCCCTTTCTGCTCCCTGCTGCCTCCAGCCTCACCTCTCCCAAAAGCCTCCGGTGGGGATGCACCTTCGGCTTAATGTTCATTTGCATTTGGCCCAACGCCTGCGCTGTATTTTTTTGCTATGACTGTAGAATATAGCAGACATTAAATCTTATCGGTTTAATTTTCTTCCAGATAATAGTACAGGCTTTGATTTTTTTCTAAAAAAAAAACTATGGAAAAAGTGTCAAAGAAAAGTGGAACATTAATCAAGGGACTTTGATGAAAGGAATGAAAGTGTTTTCCTAAGAGCCCAACATGTGGTGCAGCTGCTGGTGGATATTTAAATGACATTTTTCATATGTTGCTATAAAAAAAAAATCTCTTTGAGTCGATTCTGGAAATATATTCCAATTTGCTACAATGCCAGTGGTTTTAAAATTATTTAGAAATAAAATGTGTTTATGATTTCTGTTCTACTTTGTGTGTTTGTCTGCTTCAGGCCTCCTTCCTTTGAGGGGGGCCTACCCTGCCTCCCCCAGAAGCTGGGGCTCTTTAGGACAGGAACAATCCTACCGGGACCCCAAAGATGGGAACCATGTTTGCTTCCTCTGTGGCCTTTGGCCCAACACCTCACTCTGTCCCAGGGGTTTAAACTGCAACAGGAGAGATTCAGGCAAGAAAAAAGAGAAGGTGATGGGGAATGTCATTATGCATTAGCAAGGTCTGGGGAAACCTTTTTAAAAGGTGTGATTTCTCCTGTAAATGAAAAAGGAATGAATTCATTCAACTCCTGGGTTCCCTTACGAGCCTGAACATCGGAGGGAGTGGAATCCAGAGACCGGAAGCCCCCGGTCTCCAGCCCCCTGTGTGTGAAGGGACCTCCCCAGTCCCATTTGGGCTGGGGGAGACCTGAGTTGTAGCCTCACTTTTGGAGCCGGCTGGGCTGGGAAATCTTTGGGATTGTGCCCTTCCCAGCCCCCCTCTCTGGGATCCCTTCCTCCGAAGATCATTTAGGCCTTTCCACGCTTCTGGGCTCTGAAGAGACAACTTCTCCCCTCTTAGTCCTGCCATCCTTGGGCACTTCGGCAGTCCCGATACGAGAGGAAGGAGAGAGACTAGAGTGTGCACTCTGACCCCAGGGGCAAGGCCTGGGCCACAATAGTGGGAGCACTCGACCTGGATTCCAGAGCAGAAGTGGCCCCACAGATGCTCCCAGGCCCTGGAAGGCATATGTCCCGGGGGCTCACTGTCTGTCCCCCAGGCTCCATGGCCTCCCCAGCCTGGCCCAGGCCTGCATTGGCAGTCAGTGCTGTCTCCACTGACCAGTGGAGGGCACACTCTCCCTAGTTTCTTGTCTCTACTGCGACTGTCACCAAACCCTGAAGGGATATGCGGTGCTGGTGCCTCCCTCCCTGCCAGGGGCTCCCTGGGGTGCTGGTGGACAGGAGGAGCCTGACTGATCCTGCACGGTCCCTCTGGGCACCTCCAGACTCTGAGCTGCCCCCTCTCCTGGCCTTTGGCTCCCCAACTCCTCCTCTTCTCTCCCACCCAACATGTCCTCACAGGGGCTTCCCCGAGAAGACCTTTTTCAGGGAGTATGTGGTTTCGGGCAGGGAAGGTACTTGCCGGGGCACAAATTCAGGCCTTCCCTTCTTCAGATCTGCCTCACCTTCCCTCCTCCTCTCCCCTGCCCTCCTCCTACCCGTCCCTGCTCAGGTCCACACTGCCCCCGCCAGCTCCAACTCTGGGCCTGCCTCTGGCTCTTTGCATTCCTGTGGGCCCTGCCCAGACCCCACTTTCTCCCCAGAGCCTTCCCTGTCCAACTCCGGAGCACTTGCTGCTGAAGCTCGGGAAGGAGCAAGTCCGGCGTTTTGCCTGGCCCCTCGCCCATCTCTGTTGCTTTTGTCCTCCCCCCGTGCTGGCCTGCGAGCCCCGAGGCAGGGCGGTGGGGGCACCCTGTGTTTTCCACAACGCTGCTTGGTGTAGGTGGGCCCTGAAGGAGGTGCCCGGGAGGAGTTGGAGCAGATTCTGAGAGACTCTGAGAGAAAGCCCGTGGTGCCTGTGGAGCCCGAGTCCCGCTGACTCGTGTAATTCTCTTGACGGCCACGACTGATCTAGGAATGAGATCTGAAGGAAGTCTGTTGGGGGCTTCCAGGGAATGTTTCCTCACACCAGAGACAGAGACACAGGGACATGGGAAGATGGGTCCTCTGCTTCCCTTGGGGGCCCACGCCTAGGTAAGATGCTGGGGATTCCTGTGGCACCCGAGGGAGAAGCTGTGACAGAGGAGGAAGAGCCAAGAGCATCTCAGGGGCAGGATCCCCGAGGACCCTTCCCAGAACACGGGATCCTCAGTTTCTCCCACCGTGTAGTCTGGTTGAGATGGGATGTTATTTACAGCCGTAAACATCCTAGCTGCATGGTGAGCCCTGGGTGTGCTGGGAGAAACGCCCGCTGCTGACGCTGAACTGGGGCTGCCTGACACAGATCTTTCCCACCCTCCCCCTTTCCAGAAGGAGGGAAGGGGTCAGAGCTTTGTCTAAGGCCACCTCTAGGACTACATGGGGATGGCCAGGCCTGCCTCTTTGGGCCACTCTGAGCTCTCTCTAGGACAACACACACCAGATAAAGGCTCATTAGATGGCCCTTCCTTTCCCCTTCCCCGGCTATCTCGCTCGCAAAGACAAAGTCTTCATAGGTCTTCTTTGTTGCACGCTGAAAAGTAGCCATTAGTCAGGGAAAGGGAACTGAGGGCTTAAGTGGGGGGATCCCAGTGTCGCCTTTGATCTCAAACCAGTCAGATCCTAGGGGCTTTCAGCAGAGAATAAACATGCAGAGCCTCGCTGTGTCTTGAGGACTGCATTTTATGATTCCACAGCTTTGGGAGATGCATCTCACGATGGATCAGAGAACACAAGTGTTTCCCCTGCATGACCTTAGGGATGGCATCCTAGCAGCCCATCCATACCTTAGCAGTTGCCTTTGAGAATACTGGCACCTGAGGGCCTGGCCATGCCCGGTGAGAGCATTTCAAGCAGGGTGAAGCAGAGAACCCAGCCTCTCCCGTCCAGTGCTCCCAACCTTTGCATGTTAAGTAGAACCCAATTAATCAGGGCTCCAAGGAGTAGGCTAAACCCTGTACCCTGGTGGAGCCTTGCAAGCCAGAGCCAATGAACATAGCATGGCAGCAGGGCTCCAATGCCCACTACAAAGCAGTAGGTAGAAATAGGCTTAAACTACAGCAAGAAAGCTTTGGGTGAGCTGCAAAGAGACTTCCTGAAAAAATGGTTATGCCACTGATAGAAATGAGCAACCAGTAATATTTTCTCTGCTTCTGTTTCAGACTCGGGTATCTTTAAAGGCAGGAGAGCTACTCGGGAGACAAATGTGGTGGGGGTGCTATCCTGAGTTAGAGGCTAGGTCTAAGCGACCTGTCACTCCTCTCCAGGCCTGGAGAGGGACTTGTGTACTCAGACTCAGTCCTGAAACACAAGGACTGAACTATTGTATTGACCTGTCTCTGGTTTGCTAGGAATTTCAGGAAACCCAAATATGAAGTGAAATTTAAAGTTCTCCAAATGAAAATATTTTCCCACTACATAAATTTCTTTGTGAGATTTCTTGGTAGCATTTTTTTAACTCTCCCAACCATGTTGAAAATTCAGTCATCCAGTTTCAGGGACATACACAGAAAGACAAAGGGGGCTGCCATTCTATGTGTCTGCTTTAATCTCTGGCAAGGAAGGCTGAAGGGAGGATGCTGGTGAGGTCTTTGATGACAGCTGGTCCTGGGAAGAAGGAATGAGGAGAGGGAGGCCAGGAGACAGGGTCTCTGGAAGGCGAGGATGGGAAGAGCAGAGAGGCGAGGTCCTCAGAGATCATGGAAAGTCAGGGAAGAAGAAATGCTAGGAGAGAGAACATGAAGGTGGGAAGTTGAGAGTTTTACAGAAGTTGAAGCAGGCAAAATAGAAAGACTAGGTGACTCTGGATAGGAAGCTACCCCAGTTCTGGACGCTACTTCAGTGGCATGCTTCTGAGTGATAAGACACATTAAATTAGAACCTTCTCAGCCAGTGTATGCCGCTGGTTGTAAAGAAGAGATCTGTTTTTCCATTGCCCACCTGTGTGGTAGGTTGTAAAATGACCATAAATTCTTCCCCTCCCTGAATCCATGCCCTTGCAATGCGACATTTTGGATCGCACCATCGTGCTATGAAGTCTATTTCCCCACCTCCTGAATTTGGGTTGACCACGTGACTTTGTTAGGCAGTGGGACATTAGCAAACATGATGCAAGTTGAGGCTTGGACAGCGCCTTCGTGCTAAGCTTAGACCTTAGGACTGCTGTGCATGAGCCTGACCTTGCCTGCTAGAGGATGAGAAGCCACAGGAAGGAAAACCGAGGTTCCCTGTCAGACACGAGTGAGGCTATTCTTGTTCATCCAGTTGCTAGCTGACCTGTCAGCCGACTACAGACACATGAAGCAGCCCAGTGTAGATCAGCTGAGCCAGACCAGAAGAACTGCCCAGCTGATCCAAGAGTCATGTGCTAAATAAAATGGTGGTCATTTTAAGACACTAAGTTTTGGGGTTGTTTGTTACACTGCAAAAACTAACTAATTCAACCTGAATGACCCATCATTGTGTGTTGAACTTATAGATGTGCTTAGCAAAGATTTTCAGAACTGAGCTGAATTTCATAGACTCCATTACAGGGAAAGACAACTAAAGAGTATTATTGACAGTGGGGATGGTGACAATGGGTGGTAGTAATGGGTGTTGAGACTAGCGATGGTATTGATGACAGTGGCGGTGATGATGGTGACGGCAATGTGTAATGGTGTTTGTGAAGGTGATGGTGGTGGCAATGCCAATGATGGTTGGTGATAGTAATAGTGACAATGTTTGTGGAAGAGATGGTGACTGCATAATGGTCATGATGTTGATGATAATACTAGTGGTGAGGGCGACAATGAAGAAGGTTGATGATAATGGTGGCAATGATTGTGGTGATGTTAATAACAGTAGTAATTGTAACCGGGGATGATTGTGTTGGTGATGGTGGTCATGACTCTCAGTCATGGAGACAATGATCATGGTGGAGATAATGAAGACGGTGATAGGGAAGCCATGATGAGAGGGATAATGTCTATTGGACGGTGGCAATGTTGGTAACTGTTGGGAAGACTGTAGTGACGGTGGTGAGGATCGCGGTAATGAAGATGATGGTTTGGTAGCAGTAAGTGGACGATGCTAACTAAAGATGTGCCCGAATCTTTATGGTAAGCAAGCCCCTTGCTTGAGATTTCTCCTTCCCACTAAAACCCAACACCAAACCTAGCTCCCAAGGGAAGAGGGGTTTTCTGAGCAAATTATTCTATTAGCTGGGAAGATCATGGAATCTTCGTAGAATTGGAGCTGGGGGCTCCAATTCTTTTCATGCCAAGAAATGATGGGCCAGGCTCTGGACAGAAGTGGAAGAATGAGGGGCCTAATACTGTCAGCACCGACAGGCTCTTTGCAGGCAGAAGGCGAGGAAAGGCATGTAGGGTGCACAGCAAGACTGGTCAGCTGATGGAGGGAGGAGAAGGCAGAGCTCACACCAAGCCAGAAGCCTGATCTGGGTCCCTGGGAGCTCTAAGAACCCCCTCCCTCTGCCCTGGAGAGACCTCCCTACACAGGGAGAGAGACATGGACAGTGAGCACATCCATGGCCTCATATGGCCAGACTGGGCCTCTATAGCAACATGTTGCACAAGGCTTTTGGCGGCCAAAGGCTCAGGCTCGATGGGACTCAGAATGCCTCTCACACCTGCCACCAGGGTGGGAGGAGCCCACCGTGGCTTCCTTGGCCCCAGCCACTCTCAGAATGGGGACTGCAGAGTGCACTGCAGGCTGCAAGATGGAAGAGAGTGAAACGAGAGGCTGACGACAGGCTGCTGGCTTGGGGGGCAGTGTGATCCATGGGGCCACGTGGAGGTCAGCCTTGGGGAGGACAGGGCGGGCCAGAGCTCTCCCAGCTGTAGAACAGCTGTTCACTGACCGGTCATCCAGACCTTGCTGAGAACTGGGGATGCTGTGGTGGTTTTATCACTCAGCACGTGTCCTCCTGCAAGTCAGCTAGATGTAGTCTTTGTTTCTCTACTCATCCCCAAGACCCTGCTCTGGGAGTGCAACTTCCCATCATTAAATACAGAGGCATAACTCAGAGCCCAGTGCAGGGTGCAGGGCTGGGATGTTCTGTCCACATGGCATAGCCCCTTTCTCAAAACATGATTCTGGCCGGGCGTGGTGGCTCAGGCCTGTAATCCTAGCACTCTGGGAGGCCGAGGCGGGCAGATTGTTTGAGCTAAGGAGTTCGAGACCAGCCTGAGCAAGAGCGAGACCCCATCTCTACTAAAAAAATAGAAATAAACTAGCTGAACAACTAAAAATATATATATAAAAAATTAGCTGGGCATGGTGGCGCATGCCTGTAGTCCCAGGTACTCGGGAGGCTGAAGCAGGAAGATCGCTTGAGCCCAGGAGTTTGAGGTTGCTGTGAGCTAGGCTGATGCCACGGCACTCTAGCCTGGGCAACAGAGTGAGACTCTGTCTCAAAAAAAGAAAAAAAAGCATGATTCTGAGAAAGGCCCATGACAGGTGTCCACAGAGTGGGGAGAGAGCAGGGGAGGGTGAATCACTGATTTAAGAAGAACTAAGGAACTAAGTGGCCAGAGCTTGTGGAAGGCCCTGAGATGTCTGCAGAACCAGATGAAGGAAATAAAACTCTGAAAGAGGTTTCAAAGGTCCTGTAGGGGAAGAAGGGACACAACTTCTTGAACCCCACCTGGGTCTTCAGAAAGCTACAGAGTTTCTGAACAAGGGTCAGTCTTTGGCTAGCTTGAAAATGAGCTCATTTCTGTACCTGGGTCTTAATCAGGGCATGTCCTGCCAAAAGGCGCTTGCTCTGAGGGGTGGGTTGGAGCTGAAATGTAGCCAGGCCAGACGCCACTCATCAAGATGTGTGCCCTGCTGTGGGACTATGTCCTCCCAAAAGAAGGGACATCTTTTCCTGACCTCACACAGGTGCTGTACAGGTCAATGGGAGCCCTGGTCTAAATGCACATGGAGTGTCTTCTCCAACCCAGATTGGTTCCATCCCTGCTGCTCCCATGTGGCCTACAGGCTTCAGGCAGTCATTTGGAAGGGCCAATGGATCTGTGTCTTCCGTGCTCTTTCCCCATAAAGCCTGGGGTTAGTTGAGTCAGCCCAACATCTGCAGCCAACACGGACAGGGTCCCAGTTCTCGAGGCACCTGTGACAGTCAAGGGAAGGAGACCATGATTCCATAAATGATTACATAAGAGTCACAATGCTGAGGGTGATGAGGAGAGTATATAACCTGCACACACTCTGCCTCTGAATAAGCGACACTTAAATTGAAATGTAAATGACGTGTAGAAGCTAGGAAGGGGAAGAGAGTGGGGATGGGGATGGTGCAATAGGCAGGGGAACAGCATGTGTTAAGGTCGTGAGGGCGGAGAGAACTTGGACGTGCCAGTGTGGCTGTAGTACGTGAGAGGATGCACAACTCGAGACAACATGGGACCAGATCGTGCAGAAACTGGTATGTCACGAAGGATGCCGACCTTTACCCTAAGAGCCTTGGGAAGCCTTGGAAGGATTTTTAGCAAGACAGTGACATTCTCAGACTTGTGATCTGAAAAACCTCCCTGGCTGCTGAGTGGGAATGACTTGGGGGCAGGGAGGGGGAGGTTGATTGACGGTGGCTTCATTAGAAAGGCTGGAGCAGCAGAGGCAGGTGCCCGGTGGAATTCGTCTGACTCAAAGGGGGCACTTGGAATTCAGTCTCCACTCCACACCCCAGTTCTGTGCCTCACCCAGACCTGGCCAGACTGCATCTTGGGCCAGAATCCTGACTCTATTTTAAAATCATTAAAAAAAAAATGGAGAAAGATCACAGAAAGAGCCCAGCACTTTGTACACTGCAGAGTCTCAGTCAGTATTTGGCAAATGAAGGAACAGCAGAGAAATAGAGAAGGAGTTGGTGAAGGAGCAGGGGAGAGGCCCCATCTTTCTGCAATTTAGCGATGTTCTGTAATGGTTGGGGGAGTAGAGACAAAGGCCAATATGGAGAAGGGGAAGAGGAAGCAGGAGGGGCAAAGAGAAAGAGAAGGAAAACCTTAACGAAGAGGGTACCCTGGGCAAAGTGTCCCCAAAGGCCCTTGTCTTTGACTTGTCCTCAGCCCCCTTTCTGGAGCACCTCCTTTGGCCAGCCCGGAGCAGTCTCTCTGCCCCAACCCCTGCAGGCTCCCAGAGGTCCCCCGCTCCTCCACCCACCATTCTTCCATGTGCCCACAAGGTTCCAGGCTTAGCCAAGAGTTCAGGAACTCCAGGATGTTCATGAGGGGCTTGCATTTTTGAAAAAAATTATAATTCAAACAAATTCAGAATAGGCACATTTTTAGGCAGTTGGGGAAAGGGAAGGAAAGAGTCAGGGGAAAGGAAGGTAGGTGTTTGGGACTCTGGCCACCTGAGGGACTGTCCTCCCTGCTGCACCTGGTCACAGGAGCCTTCAGGCTCCTGTCGCTGTGCCCTCCATGCCTCCAGATGAGCTCCAGATGTTCCTTAACAGAGTCCATAGTCAACACATGGGCCAGAGGGGGCAGCAGGGAGGGTGGGAGAAGAGGGCATTGGGGCTGTGCTGCTGATTCTGGAGTCAGCATCTGCCTGGGACCTCCCTTTCAGCCCCCTGAAGCTGTGTCATCAGAGACCCAACTACCTCCAGACAGACAGGCCGTGACATAGCACACAGAGTTTCAGGAGTGCACATGGACTCCAGGGATGAGTTAAGTATGAAAGAAGTGACTTCCATGCTTAAGAGACACTCAGAGTGCTGGTGGGGTTCAGGTGCGGGTCGAGGGAGAGAGAGCTCAGAGACCCATGGAGTTGCCCAGGACTGGGCACAGTAGCAGTGTCCTCGGGCGGCCTAAGAGAGAAGCACAAGTTTAGCTCCCTGGAAGGGACAGTGTTTGACTAAAAGAGGCTAGTGTTGACAGTCCAGTGGAGGATGGAGTGAGTGACGAGGACATTGTAAGTACTCTATCACCCTCCACAACGTTGACATGAATGGGGCCACCATCTTGGGCATCAGGGCTGTTGGTGAGAATGACCTAGGTTCTAGTTGGGGAAGAAGTTGAGCTGTCCCCAAGAGCAGCTACTACACCAGCCTTGTCCATGAGCTTCATACAAGCCAGGAGACACAGAGAAATGGGCTCAGGTGAGAGCAGGACTGTGCGGATTCAGGACCAGAGAGCCCTTCCTGATGGCAGAAGAAATCCCAAGGCAGTGAATTCGGGAGGCCAGCCCCTTCCCACAGAAGGTGAACTTTGAGTGGGGTCCCCGAGACCTCAGGCATCTTGTGTCTCAAGTGTCTCACTTCCTACACTTGAGAGATGAGCTTGGGGTCATTGTGAAGGGACAGTTGGGGTCAAATGAAGACCAGAGTTAGGGGTCAATTGGTGCTCAGGACAAGGCGGTCTGAGGCCAGGTTCAGGGGACAGCCTGAGGGAGTGTCAGTCTCTGACTAGTGTGTGGCCTCAGTTTGGGTCTGTCTATGCTGGGGTGAAGGGAACAGTACAGAAGTGATATCCTAAAACGGGGGCCACGATTTGGGGCTCTGGCTTCATGAAAACTTTTCTAAAATCTCTGAGCCAGCAGGCTACTTTTCAGGGGCACAGAAGGGCTGCGACAGTACAGGAGGACCCTCCCGGGTTGGGGGACGCTTGGGCCCCGACTGAGAAGGAAAGGATGAGATGGCCTTGGGAGGAGGTAGAAAGAGGGGTTGTAAAGATTTGGGCCAAGATTCCTGCAAGCAACTGAGAGCCAGAAGGCTTGAGAGGTGATGGGAGGTCAGAGTGGGGCAGGGGGAAGGAGCCGGGTGTTCCTGGGAGCCCAGACCACATTGGTGGCCTCCCCATCACTCCCGCAGAGCTCTGCCTGGAATGCAGTGGGGAACACAAGGTCCTGGCATTCCCTGGAGTCCAGGATAAGCAATATCTGCCTCCTTGTGCTCTGGGTGGCTGTGGCAGGAAGTGGCCTTGGGTCTGGACCCCCTGAGAAGCCAGCAGTGGAAGGAGGTGCAAAGCATATGGACAGAGAGGCAAGGAGTAGAGCTGGGGATGCACAGATGAGGGAGGCTGGAGAAACTCATTCCCTTGACAACATTCATTGGGTTTTTGGGAGCTGGGTGTAGCCAGATTTCCCCTACCCTTGTCAACCTCCAGGATAGGGGTGAGTCCTGAGCACCGACACCCCGGCTGGGAAGCAGGAGCCACCAGATGGAGCCTGGTGAGCTCCACACAGCTGGTGAGTCTGTCTCCTACAGGATTGAGGACACCTGTGCTGCAGTGGATACTGGGCACCCAGGAAGAGAGGCAGAGGCCAGAGGATTCAACTAGGCACTAGGGAGCTACAGGGCTTGGGCTGGGAGAAGGAGGTGGTCCTCTGTATGATGGAGTGATTCATTTTGCAGAGACAGGTGAACCTGCAAAGTGTGGCGAGGGGCAAGGGAGAAGGGACTGCAGGAGTCCACCCTGCAATGCCTTCCTCTGTCTGTTTCCCATCCAATCATGGGCTCCCTTTCCTCTCCAATCCTTTTGTAGTGGGCTCAGGCCTCTGCTCATTCATTCATCCATTCAACAAATATTGAACATCTCCATTGTGCTCAAGGGAACAGGAGACATCAGTGAACAGGAGGCAGCAGGATCCTGCCTGCATGGGGCTCACATTCTAGTGAGAGCCCAGGTATTTGGGAGGAGAGGTAGGTGGGAGGCATCAGGGAGTCTGGGTGCTGGGAGGCTCTGGCCATTGAGCTGGGCACAGGGGCAGAATTGGGGCCTCTGGGAGGAGAGCAAGAGTGAGGCCCAGGCCTGGGCTTCAAAGTGATGCTAAAAGGATCTCATGGCAGAGCTTCAGACTTGGGAAGCAGGGTTGGGTGGACACTGGGTCTCAGGTGCACATTAGAACCACTTGGCAGGCTGCAGAGGATGGGGCCTTCACCTGAGGGGTGGGAGCAGAGGGGCGTGTGCTGGGAACTGTGTGCAGAGCTGGTCCTGGGTCTTCCTGGAGCATGAGCTGGCCACTTGGTCTGGGGGGACTCAGTCTCCCAACCACACATGGAAAAGTCTGGCCAGAAGCTCTGACAGCCTGAATCTGGCTGGTGAAGGATTCAACATTTTCAGCAGAATATCCCCCAAGAGAGGCCCTTCTCCTGGAATACTTCAAATTGCTTTATTTTGCTTCCTAGGTGCTCTGACAATGATAGTTCCATGTTAGCCTCCTGCTGTGACTGTGAGGCAAGGGGTCAGGGTTTGTCTCCCTGTTCTACTAATGGGCACATTGAGTCCCTGACCACTCAGGGTGAGCCTAGCATTGCAAAGAGACTGGCGGGCAGCATCAGGCCTGCATGCTAGCTCTACTGAGTCCAGGGCAGCTCCCCTCCCTCTGCTGGGACCAAAGCAGGGGCCCAGGGTGGAGAACACTTTAGACTCTCTCTCAAAGGTACAGAGGAACAAGGAGGAACAGGTGGGGCCGGAGCCCTGTGCTCTCAAGGTCATGGCTGTGGTTTGGGGGACCCTAAATTCACAATTTGGAGGAGGAAGAAGAAGATGTAAGGAGATCCTGCATCTTCCCCTCACCTCCTCCTCCTCTCCCCTGGTCCTGGGGGCTGTGCTGAGCTGACAACACAGCCAGGGCTCAGGGCTGCCTGGTGGCATGGAGATGTGTGGGTGCTCTTGAAACAGCAGCAGCATGGTGCATGTGCCTACCCATCAGAGGCCTGCTGTTGTGCTGGGGACTGGGTAAGCTAGGCCTGACCTTGACCTTTGTCCACTTGGTTTCTCCAGCTCTGTTTCTCAGCCCGAGTCTATTTCCCATCCCTGGCACTTTGTCTCCTCCCTGGGACCCTCTTTTTCTTCCTGGCTATGATTTCCCTGGCCAATTATGGCCAATTTGTGCAATCATTGCCATATGTATACCACAAAACTGGCCTCCAGAGAACATTTGCTGGATTCCTTTGGTAGACTCTAAGTGGCCTGCAGAGATGCGCCATTTTTCTGTCTTGGGGCCCTCCCAGCCTTGGGGTACAGCTCTCTCTGATGGCTCATTGCTCTTCCTTGGGGATGTGGGTAGCAGAGGACCCCCAAGCTCTAGCCCATCCCCCGGCTCTACATCTCAGCCCCTCAGCCCCAGGGCCTGCACCCCTCCCTCTGCAGGCAGCCTCCTGGCTGACTTCACTCCCTGTCACATTCCTGGCTGTGAAAGGGACCTCTTCCATGGCCCTGGGGAGATGACATGAGTTTGTTTGTTTTTCTCCTGTCTCCACTTCAAGGGCTCCACTGGCAAAAACAACACCCTGATGACTTCCAGCTCTTCCCCGCCTTTGCCCTAAACATGGGAAAGACGGCCTCCGCTCTCAGGCATGTCAGCCCAGGAGAAAGGAGCAGGGGACAGCCTTTAGGATGGGCCACCTGCTCCTACTGCCCTTTTGTGCAGTGGGTATAAAGGCTCCCTCTGTGTCCCCACCCCAGGAGCCTCTCAGGGGAGGCACAAAGCCTACTATTTAAAACTAAGTGTCTGGGGAAGGCCGGCCTCAGCCCCAGGGAATGGAGTTAATGGGAAAATGGGAAAACACATCATAAGATCAGGAAGCTCTCCCAACACCTCTCACCCCACACCGTGCAGATGATGCCTCTTCAGAGTGACCACGTGTGTTCCCATACAGTTGAACTGCATTGAGCCTTTGAAATCATGATGAGAGGAGACTGCCCTCTGACTGGCAGAGCTGGTGGCCGCTCTCCGGGCTCTAACAGTGAGCTTCTGAGGGCCAGACTTTCTTCCAGGGAGTAAAGAGATCAGCTGCTATTTCCATGATGGGCTCGTGTTTGGGTGAAAGAGGCTGGTGTTGAGAGCCCAGTGGATGGACAGGGTGAATGATTGAGGACATCATACATACTATATAACCCTCATAATCTTGCCAGCAGTGGGGCTGCCACCTTGGGTCTTGGGCCCATAGTTGAGAATGGCCTAGGTTCTAGTGGGAGAAGCAATTGAACTGACCAGGAGTCACAAGGAAATGGGCCCAGGGTGAGAGCAGGACTCCAAAGAGCCCTTTCGGGTGGCAGATGCCTCTCCATGAGGCAGTGAATTCAGGGACAGCTCTAGGATTATTTAGGAACCCTTAGGGAGCCAAACCAGAGCTATGGGACTATTCAGTTCATCTGCCACAGACTCTTAGAGCACAAAGGAAGATAGATGGTGAGGCTCAAGGTGCTGAGATAGAAGCTGACAGCAGACATCAGTGAGGCAGTAGAGGAGGAGAGAGTCAGCTTCTTCAAATCCTCAAGATTCAAGCCTGCGTCCCTCACTTTGCCCAGGGCCCAGCCACTTGCCTGGAGGAGAAACTGTTGCACAAATTTCACTTGAGATGGTGGAGGAGAAGCAGTGTCATCCTGAGCTGTCTTAAGCATCTGCTTTGTGTCTGCCGTGGTAGACAAGACTTTGGCTAGTTTGTTCTCACAAGGTCAGACCTATGGCCCTTCCCATGTAAACCCTTTTCCTTATGAGAAAACAGATGCTAGCCTTTGGGAAACCTCTGCTTACTCTGATCAATAAAATATAATTCCTGCCCCTGGTAAGCTAGGTCTTAGGGAACCTTGGCCTTGGGGATTCACTGGTCAGCCTAAAGGAGTGAGAAGAGTCATGGACTTGAGACATTCATATTGGACACAAAATGGGTAGTGACCACAGCTGCCAAATGGAGCTCCTCAAACTGCTGGTGGTGCTGGGCAGAGCACAAGTAGGACAAGCTGGGGCTGACCAGGAGTGCCCTCTCAGGGGTTTGCAGGGACAGTGGGGGGCATGGATTGGCACAGAGATGAAAAGAGGTGTTTGGAGGAGAGGCTGGTAGGAATAATGGCCCTGTATGGCTAGGCACCAACAGAGTGGCACTATTGGAGGGCACTGGCATGAGCATTCCGGTGTCTCAGGGCCAGGAAAGGCCACCCTGCCTGCACTGAGTTGCTCTCTCTGTCTTTCCTTGACATCATATTTCCTTCTGGTCCTTGTGTTTTGAACATGCTTCATAGAGGCCATCTATATTCCTCTAGAATGTGGTGTCCAGAACTTCATCTCTCATCCACTCATTCAATCCAAGTATTGAGCATCTTCTATGTTCTAGGTACTGTGCTGGGTTCTGGGGGTGCAAAGATGAATAAGAGCCAGTTTGATCCTCAGGGAGTCCTTAGTCTAATGCAGTGCTGTTCTATAGAACTTTCTATGACAAAGGAAATGTTCTCAGTCTGTGCTGTTAATATAGGAGCCACTAGTCAATTGAGCACCTGAAATGTGGCTGGGGCTGTTGAAAAATTGAATTTTTAGTTTTATTGAATTTTAATTAATTTAAATTTAAATTGCCCCCTGTGGCTAGTGGGAGCCATATTAGACAGCGTAAGTCTAATGGGAAAGAGAGACAAGTCACCAGGCCATTACATGAGCAGGACAGCATGGCCAGAGCTGCCATTGAGGTTTGGTCAAGAGGAGAGGGATTTTCTGGATCTTCCTGGAAATTAGGAAGGCTTCTGAAAGAAGGGGGCCCTTGAGCTAAATCTGGGATGACAGGCAAGAAATGCTTAATGACAGGGAGGGGGTGTATGTGGGTAGAAGGCTCAAACTAATGATTCTTGCTTTTCTGTAGACTTCCCAGCTGAGCTCCCCCACAGGTTAACCAAAAGATCTGGGCTTCTGCAAGGAGATGCAGATGTGCTCTGCCCACTGGCCTGGCTCTCTGCCCTCCTCAGTCCTCGGGGGCGGGGAGAGTGGGTGGGTGGGTGATGACAGATAGACTCATGACTCTCCCAAGATTGAAGGATCCAAGGGGCTGAAATGACCCTGGGAATGATGATTGCACCCAGGGGAGAGGGTGCGGGGTATCTGGAGACCATCTGGAAAGCTGGTAAACATTTAGGGGAAAAGTATTGACGCAGGGGGAGGAGGTTGCTGGGAGCCAGTTCTCAAGAGGAGGCCAAGAGTCACTCCCAGGGTCAACCCCATCCTTTTGTCCAGATGGAGAAATGGGGGAGGGGTACTCGGGGTCCTATGGGGCAGTTGGAGAACAGTTATTGTGGGGCTGGGGCAAAGAGTGGGTGGTAAGGTTTTCCAGGGCCCTCTTGTGCTCTAGAGTCCTTGGCGGTTGGCTAGTAGGGCCCACACCACCCCCATCAGACTAGGGCCCCCCAAGGGTAAGGCCCAGTGTGTTGCCCTAGAGAAGAGGGAGTTCGAAAAGGTAAATATTTAACTTCTATGTGCCTGAAGTAGAACTCTTCATTTGTCCTCTCAAGACTCACCACTTCCCCAAGCTTTTCCATCTCAACGTAGCATCACCACCCAACAAGTGCACCATTCAGAAACCTGGGAGCAATTGTAGATTCTCCCCTCTTCCTTATTTCCCACAACATCTTCATCATTAGCAGGTTTTGTTGATTCTCCCTCCAAAATACTTCTCTAGTCCATTTACTTCTCTGCATTTCCACTGACATCATTCTGGTTTAAGCTTCTATAATTTTTCTTCTGAGAATTTTCTTCTAACTAGTTTCCCTATTTCTTATGCTGCCCTCTCCTACCTATTTTACATATAGAAGTTATAGCAATTTTGGAAAATACATTATTTTATTGGCCTGTCTAAAACATTTTTGATGGATCCACATTTTACTTGGAATAAGACCCTTAACATGGTCAAAGAGCACCTACATGACTTGGTCCTGATACATTCTCAATGTCATCTTACATGAATCTCCCCCAGCATTTGATGCTCCTGTACAAGTTTGAGGTCTTCCAGTTCTTCAGACAAGCCAAGTACGTCGTAGTGCCAAGACTTTGCCCCTGTTGTGGCCTCTCTCCCTCTTGGCTAAGATGGCTTCTTCTCACCCTTGACACCTTCGGGGTGTACCCCTTCCTCCTTCTCTCCCACAGCAGATTCTTCCTTTCCTTTATAACAGAATTTGAAATTTGTTTTCTTGTTGATTATCTCTTTCACTAGATTCTAAACTCCATTAAAGCAGGAGCCATGTCTACTGTGTTCACCACTATATTAAGCAGCTGGTGAGCTGCCTTGCGCACAGAACTAGATAAATATTAATCAAAAACGTGAATGAATGGTGCTTTTCCCTTATGTGGTCCTGTGAAATCAGCACTGCTCTCTGTTAGGAAAAGATGGCTCACCCCAACGGCTTCTGACGTTGGTTTTGGCTATTACTGAAATTTGTCCTACAATTTCCCACTCTTCCTTTGTCATATCTAACACAAGTCAGACTTTTAAGGGATTACTGAAGCCCTGCGGGTTTCCAAGGAACCCTGAATCCGTTCATAATTATGTCCATTCCAGTGTTTCTGAGCACAGAGCTGGTAGTTGCAAGAACATTGTGATAGGGTCAATCCTTTCCCAGTCTGAGTCTAGCTAAGATTTCCATTAACTGTTTTTCCCCAAAAGTCCTTCCCTCTCTAGAAAAATGTGGGTGGCATGAGAATAGGAGGCCTTGATATTTGAAAATCCATTTGTGTAGCAGTATTGGAGGGGACCAGGCAGCTAATCCTGGTGAAAAGATCTCTGCCACGGAGAAGAAGTCTCAGACCAGGCATAGACAAGGAATTGGTTCCTCCTTTTTTGAATTTTCAGTTCCAAGGTATTTATAGTCCTTATTCTGATAGTTGCAGACCAGTCCCCAAGGCAAGTATAGTGGCGAGCCCAGGATCTCAGGTTTTGTAGGCAGGTTATCTGGGCTCAAAACCTGTGTAACCACGGGCAAGTCACTGGCTGTCTGCCCCAGTGTCCTCATCTGTCTTCTGAGTGCCTCTCCCCTTCCATCAGACCTTCTGTCTGTTACCCTTGTGACCATCCTAATAGAGGTCATGTGGAGGGAGCAGTTGGTGGATTAGGCAATTCTGGGTGCCTGCCTCTAACATGGTTTCCATCTGTGCCTTGGGGCCTGGAAGGGCACAGGCCTAAAGTCTGGGCATGAAAACAGAGCCAGTTGCCATATCCTTGAATCTTGGATCACATATGCCCTCCATAGGTGTTCACCAAATTTCTCTCCCTTAACCAGAGCTCACCCAAAATAGAAAAATCTCACAACTTACTTGTTGCTTCTTATAAAACAAATACAGTCGGCCGGGCGCGGTGGCTCATGCCTGTAATCCCAGCACTCTGGGAGGCCGAGGCGGGCAGATTGTTTGAGCTCAGGAGTTCGAGACCAGCCTGAGCAAGAGCGAGACCCCGTCTCTACCAAAAATAGAAAGAAATTAATCAAACAACTAAATATATAGAAAAAATTAGCCGGGCATGGTGGCGCATGCCTGTGGTCCCAGCTACTCGGGAGGCTGAGGCAGTAGGATTGCTTGAGCCCAGGAGTTTGAGGTTGCTGTGAGCGAGGCTGACGCCATGGCACTCACTCTAGCCAGGGCAAAAAAAGCGAGACTCTGTATCAGAAAACAAAACAAAACAAAACAAAACAAAACAAAAACCAAATATAGTCTGGTTATTCCCTCCCCCCCAACCCCTGCCGTTATAAAAGCAATTCACAGAAATGCATAAACTATCCAATGTTAAGAAATTTATTTATTTAATTTATTACATAAATTAGAGCAAATATGCAATCACATCAATAGACATTTAATAAAATTCAATATTTCATTTTTAATTAAAAAATTTCAATCAATTTGACCTAGAATGGTATTTTCTTACTTAATTAAGAGTATCAAATTTATATCCAAATCACTTTATCCAAAATCATATAATACCACTAAAGCCAGGGAATACTATTGCTACATTTTCTCAACTTAGTTCTGAACATCCTAGACAATACAATAAGAAAAAAAAATTGAGTAGCATAAATATCAGAAATAAAGAGGCAGAAACACCATTATTTTTAGGTGATTTGATTGTTTCCATATTGATTATCTATTGGCTCTCCAGCATCTATTGCATCTTCTTTCTGAAGTAGCCCACAAATTTCACTTGAGGATCCACTCCTTCATGCACTCTTACCTCGTATTATCTGGATGGAGCTCCTCCCTCAGCAACAAAAGTCAAGCATGTGAACCAGGCCTACCCACTTCAAAACATTCCATTCTCTTGGGTTACTTGGTAATGTCCATGTGACTAACCACGTGTAGCCTGACAATGAATCTTATACATCCAAATGCCATGGAGAGATGGGGTGAAAAACTAAGTTCTTCTACTGTCAGTCTTTGTCCTGAACTTTCTGCTCTGAGAGCAAATAAATTTCCTTTTTGTTTAAGGCAGATTTTCCTTTTCTTTTTAAAAACACAATATGAAAAAATTCCTAGCAGATATATCTATCTAAAAAATACAAAATAATAAATGGATAAGCTATTATAAATAATATGAGAATGTTCTAAGCTGGCTAGATATAAGATAAATATAGAAGCATTGGTAGCTTTCCTATATGTTGTCAGTAATCATTAGAAAATCAAACAAAATATCTCTCATCAGCAATAGTAACAAAAATCATAAACTTCTCAATAAATATTCAAGACCTGTAAAGATATCACAGATGTCACTGAATGATGTAAATGCCTATTTCAATGGAAAGACAGATTAAATATTGTAAAGATGACAATACTTCCCAAAATCAACTAATAATTTCAATGTAATTCC
>RJWJ010012229.1:0-42483 GCA_004363605.1 Indri indri
TTTTTTTTTCCTCATTGGAAGATGTAGAAGCCTTCGGAGCTTCAAACATAAGCCCTTTAGACTGAGGGGTTGGAAAGGAATTAGGAAACTCTTGTTTTAGTAGCCAGATTTAAAGTGCTTATTTTGAAAGACCAATAATATGGGTTAACGTGAATGAGGATAAACTTTCTACTGCTTGTAACAGTTAGGTCTGCCTGTTGATCTCTTTAAGAATCTAGATTTAATTCCTAATTATATACTTAAGGGAATTCAGAGCCAAAGTAATTCTGAGTCCAAACAAAAGCAAATTGCTATGGTGGGTCATGGAACGAGGCTTGTCACAAGCTTACAGAATAAAGAAAGGTTTCCTGGGAAGTGATTTAATCAGCCTTAATCCTTGATTGAATGTCAGCCCAGCAAATCAAGCATCTCTTCACTCTTTGGGTACTTAACCAAAGTCAGCCTAGAACAATAACTGAAGGCGAAACCTACACAAAAATAACATTCATTCATTAATCAGTTTGTTAGCTGGGAGGATTAAGACTTTGATGGAATAGAACACAAAACTAATAAATTTTAATGGAGGAATGTGACAGGATTATGTCACATAAAAGGTGACAAGCTTTACTCACTTCATTTGAGTTTTTGCTCAAATACTTTTCTATGGATGAAGCCTACCTTGATTGCTGCATGCCCCCTGCCCACCTTGCCTCTTGCAACCCTCTTAATTCTGCTTATTTATTTTTTTCTTGATAGTTCTTGTCATTTTCTAATATACTAGAAAATTCACTCTTTTTTTTTATTATTTGCTTTTTGTTTATTACTCATTCCCGCTGCTAGAATGTAAACTCCTCAAAAACAGCAATCTTTGTCTGCTTTGATTACCTGGAACACTGTGTGGCACAGACTAGGCACTCAGCAAACATTGGTATACACGATAGAATGAAAAATAAACATTTCTGATGGAGATGATTAATCCTTGTGATACACCTACAGGGGACATTCTGGGGGAAGCATAAAGTCATTGGAGCACAATAAAACTGCAACTTGGTGGTATACTTCTTTTATAGAGTAACCGGAGAGGTTAAATGACTTGCCCAAGGTCATACTGCTAATAATGCCAGAGCAAAACTTTTGCTTTCTTGTATGTCAGTAAGACTCCAAGCCATACCTTTGCATGTTAGACGGTGCTAGAAATAAGTTACTTGAGATGCAGTTTATTTGTAAGATAATCTCTGAGGAGGTGATATAATGTGGTATCTAATTAGAAATAAGATCCCCCCTGAAAGGGGACTAGCTGTCAGGTTAGAAGAAAGATCATGAAAGATAGATTTTCAGGGCAGTGACTGTAACGCCACGTAATTTGTGTTCACTCACCATTGGTTAGAAACCTGGAGAGTCCAGTTGGGAGCCAAATGACTCAGGAATTCTTGAATAGGAGCTTGACTTCTCCCTGTTCAGCATTAACAAAATCCTTCGGAGAGCCTTACGGTTGAGACCCCCTTCCCAAAGAAATGCTCTGGAGTCCCAGGTAGAATGCAGACCTAAAGTAGCATGCCAAGATTCATCTTTCCCTCAGAAAAGGGGAGGAACTCGGCACATTTCTAGTGGAATTTGAGGTTCTGTATGGCCTGACAAGCTGGTCAATACCTTCCATGAAGATAGTTATCACTGTGCCATCAGTTACTTTTGAATTTATTGTTAAATGTGACCTCATGGGACTGAGCCCACTCACAGCTACATTGCAGCTGGGCAAGCCAGTACTGCTGCTCTGTTCCTACTTCATTGGCTATCCCAGCCAAGAATTTTCATGCATAAAACTGAGCTGCTGGCATTTACTATGTCCAGGTATTCCTTCGCAGCCCTGCCACCCCTACCCCTCCAACCTCCCGGAGCAGGGGGGAGTTGATGAGCTATAACAAATGTGATAGAAGTCTCAGAGATATGTAGACTATTACAGAGATATATAATTTGTGAAACATGAGTCATAATTCTATTTTATGATGGGATAAAACTCATCATTTTTCATCAGAATGGAAAAGGAAAACAATGAAAATTGAAAAGATAGTATTAACCTTTGCTGTATATCAAGCCACCCTGAAACTTACTGGTGTAGAATACTAATCATTTATTGGCTTACAATTCTGTGGGTGAGAAATTTGGGATGGACTTACAAGGGCTGGCTTGTCAATACTGGGACTCTCTCTTGGGGTCATTCATCCTCGAGATGGCTAGCCCAAGCTTCTTCACATAGCAGTGACATGGTTCCCAGAGAGTAAGAGCGGAAGCTGCAAGGCCTCTTAAAGACTAGGCCTAGTACTCACGGTATCACTTATGTGATATTCTATTGCTCAAAGAAAGACATAAGGCCAGCCCATATTTAAGGGCTGGGGAAATGGACTGTACCTCCTAATAAGAGTTAAAAACCTGGCCATTTTAACATACCACAGCTATCTTCCCCCTCTGCTTAAACATCAGAGGTAATAAGCCAAACCCAGATCAGACGGGAACTGATAAGCTATATTAAGAAATTTGAACTTTACCCTGAGGGAAAGGGAAAATGTTGGAATGATTTGAGCAGGGAATTGACATGATTAAATGTATGTGCTAGAAATATCACATTGACCGAGAAGTGAAGATTGAATTAGAATGGATTAGAGAAGAGTAGTAGTACTGTTTGAAATGAAGTATGAAGGCAGTAGTACTGATTGGAATCTTATTATAATGATCCAAGCAAGAGTTGACTTGACCCAGTATAGCAGCTGCAAGAATGAAGAGAGATGCACAAATTGAAAAGCTATTTAGCAGAAAGGAACCATTAGGATCCTCGTGAAGGCCGTAGTGAATATAAGTGGGTTAAGAAATCAAATAGTAATGACAAAATTTAAAATACTAATTTTTGATTATAACTTTAGCTTGTTTGCATTCTGATTTCTTTCAGACCCTGAACTAATATTTGATCTGTGCAGATAGTTTCCTATTCTTAAGCAACATTGCCTTTAAATTCATTCAATCATAACATTTATATCATTACATAGTTAATGGGTCACTAATATAGCAGGGCGCGTAAGTAAAATCTTATTCCATAACATGGATAATGTACTTCTTCCTGCTTGTTTAGAAGCGGAAAGCAGATATGTGTTCTGCTTGCTAGTATTTTGAATTAAACAGAACATGCAGGTCTTCATAATGAGCCAATAAGAACAACTAGGACTCTTCCAGCGTCTCAACTTCTCAATAAGCTAACAATATTCATTGATAGAATTAAATGTTTCTGGTCCGTCTAATTTCTGTGGTTGTTACAATTTACATTCTGTACCCTGTTAACCTCATGACAAAGTAGATTTTGTTTTCATAACCAACACAATATGGCTCCATTCAGGGTCACTAATTTCATCCCTTTTAGTAGTTGTAGCATGTTCTCCTGCATAATGGTTTGGTGTTGATTCTCTTCTTACAAGGGTTTCCACTGTGGTATGGTTTCCGGAACGAAGACTAGTTTATTCTGAAACTGTAGGATGACATTTTATTACCCTCAAGGTCTTTTTATTCCTCTTTTTCGTGCTTCATTTTTGCCCAAGGGGACAGCAAGCAGAAATGAAAGCAACTTTCACCATACATTGGGTATCTATTGAACAGTCCTACCTTCTGTCAGAACATTTGGCTGAGATATAAATCTAAGAACAAAGTGAATTCTGTATTTTGTTTTGCAGTCACCATCTAATTTTCAGATAGACTTTTTTCCAGTCTATAGTGATATTCGTATCACCTTTGCTTTTATTCAAATTTATCATTATGAAAGGAAAGGAAAGGTGTTAAAGATGTTGGTTTCAGAGAGGGAGGAGGTGTTGCGAAGCCTACTGTCTTCATATACGCTAATATATCAAACACTTTCCTCCATCTGACATTAAGAAAATGCAAAAGCAGTGTCTTGTAAAGTTGAGTGGAGACTAAAGTTTCACCTTCAAACAATAATTTTATCTCATCGTAAACTTGAAATAAATCTTAGGAATGCCCTCAGTCCCTACAACAAATTAGCTCACATTAGAAAGCCAACTAAATATAAAACAGCTGTGTGCACATCATTCTGCTTGATTGTACATTTCAGTCCATAATATGAGTAGCCTTGTATGCATACTGAATAATCCATACCCAGAGGGTTGTTTGGATTGTTACTGATAGATTTATATTGTATTGATTGAGAAAGTTTGAGAAAAGTAGCTCCCCAAACTACAGTAATGAGAAACAACCATAATGTTGTGCATTGATGATTATTTAGTTACAAAGGAAAGATTACTTCCCAGACCTGATTTACCATGGTAATAAAATGTACGTTTACTTCACATTGACAAATTAAGGAGTACTAGTTTCAGGATGAGGCTGCAAATGATTTCTCTGAGATCAGAAAGGAATATTTCCACATGTAACTTCATTTCACGGGTAAACTGATCATTTCTGGGCTGCCATCTAGATCTCACTTGACTGGAAAGTTTGGAAGCATATCCTACTTTAGAAGTCCTTGATTTTAGCAATGATATTATATTCATAAAAGCAGGTTGGAAGAGAGACTGTTTATTTATAGAAGACAGTCATGTATTTTTCAACCATAGTACCTACTGTCATGTTTGATATATAGTCGATGCTTAATAAATGTTCATTTATATCAACTAAGCAATCAATCAGTATCAAAAGATACTGAAACTTTTCGAATGCGTGATAAATTTAAGGAATTGTATACCTGACAGAAAAATTCTACAGATTAATCACAGAGTGTTTAAAAAAATCCAAATTGAAAATCAGGACAAGGCAATGCTTTATTAGTTAAACGATCTTTTTGCAAGTCAAATAACCTCTCTGTGTCTCAGTTTCCTCATCTGTAAAATACAGCTATTAATATATGAAAGGCACAAGAATAATACCTCATACATGTAAACATTAAATAAATACCAGTAATTATTATGATGCTGATGCAAAAATATCTTATTCTCAACTCCTATATTGACCATAGTCTAATCAGGAAAATAGAAGCAACTCTGTGTACCTTAACCAAAAGGAACTTGATGCAGAAATCTGTTACCCAGGTTATAAAAGATCTGAGAAGCCCACAGAGAACAGTAAAGCCATAAAGAGATTAGCAAAAGTAGAAATTTGCTGCAGTACTGGACTTTAAGGCCAAATGGAGTAGTAGGTATAATCAGAATGGGAATCTAAGCATCAGGGCCACCTAGAACTGTTGTCCCCAAGCCCCAGGCTTCAGGCCAGTACCAGTCTGCAGCCTGTTAGGAAATGGGCCAAGCCTCACTTCCTTAGCTCCGTACACCCACCCACCACACTCCACACCCCACAGCCCCCACCCACGGTCCATGGAAAAATTGTCTTCCATGAAACTGGTCCCTGGTGCCAAAAAGGTTGGAGACCACTGACCTAGAGGAATCTGGAACCATGACAGACTTCTACAAAGCGATCTATAGCCATTGAGACCAAGAAGTAGCGAGAAATACTATGACTTCGCCCTCCTGTCCTCCAACAGCTTGCCAGTGGCTTCCATTCCTCAAACCCTGTAGAAGCCATCTGTCAAAGGATCCTTGGAAATGCCACCTGTAGGGATCAGCACCCTCTGGATTTGAGAGCCAATAGACCAAGGATTTGTACAACCCCACCTTGGTTGTTGCCTCGAATTAACTTTTTTACAAGTCTCTCTTTCTCACTAGACTTGGACATTTCTTTGGAAATAGAGCCTGGACATCATTGTTTTTGTATTCCTGTCCCTCTTCTCCTGTCAATACTGTGCTTTGCACAAAATTGTATTCAGTTGAGAGTATTAGTGAAAATTTTTCACATAAGTCTGAATGTCTTGACTCCTAGGATATAATTATTTTTTTCTCTGTGAGAACAGAATATTAATTATGTTTGTTGCTTTTATGCAAGATATGCCTTTTTACTAGATGCAAAGATGACTGCATGCTAACATAGCTGCATATCTGCACTGATTAAGAATGAGTAATATATGCAAACTGGTTGCTTGAAGCCCTTTGTTTAGAAATCCTGCTTATTTGTAGAACTCTTCAGTTTACTCAGGGAAAAACAGGCCCCTTTATTTCTTAAATAAAGCAAAAGAATGTCATAATTGATATGTCAATGTTAGAAGTCCAATGTAGTAGCTTTTGCACTTATTTTATAATTAACAGTAAGAAATACATTTCATACAAATATTTTTTTGGTGATCCAGCATGCACTCGTGCGTGCGCGTGCACACACACACAGACACCTGAAACAAATGTTAGAAAAATGTGTAATATATTCTGTTCCAAATTTTTAAAATTGCTGGTCAAACCCATTAACTTGTATTTCCCATCCTACCAATGGGTTACAATGCATAGTATGCAAAACACTTTTCTAATAGGATTGTGCCCTTGGCAAAGATTGGGAATCCCTGTCATCATTGGTTCCCAGCCTTTCCCATGATAAAGGTAATAAAAGGGGTCAGAATACCCCATCCCTGCACAGGTAGAACCTGAAGAGACAGAGCTATCAGGCCCAGAGGAAGGGCAACACCCCCTCTTTCCTGCCCACTGTCTGCCCTCAGTAACCAGCTATAAGCAATTTGGGCAAGTTAAAATTCTGTCCTTAAGGCTGGGGGAAAAATACTGAAAATAGCATTGAGATATGTTTTCAACATTGCATTTCTTAGGGTGTGAAACCCTTTAACCAGTCTCTGTGGGTCCTAAAGTTTTCTTTTTGTGATTAACACAAGCAAAGCATAGTTTGGCCCAGATTGGGGAAGCATTCTTTACTCTGTCAGATCCCAAAACAAAAACTAAAGGGACTAACTAGAAGTCCTGGTGGAAAATAAACTCAATATAATTTTGGCAATATATTGTTATTGAAAAACATGAAGGCTTCTATTATGGTAAAAACAAGGAATCTTCCCTTTTGAGTATCATCTCAGAGTTTCTGGTGGTTCAAAAAATCACATTTTTAAGAAATTTTGTTTTCTCACAAACTTCAAGATTTCTATGAAGCTGTCTCAAAACAAAATGTATTTTGTTCCTTAAACACAGCTGGCAGATTTCATAGTGTTATACAGAATTGGCCATATGTCAAAAGATACATAGTGCATAATGCATTTTATATGGCTTTTAAATAAGATACTTAATTAAATGAAGAATCCAGAACTATTCAGGAATGTGAATGTGCTATTGTGAAAACTTCCTCATGGAAATTTTTTAATGGATTTTCAGGGCAAGAGTGAAATTTTCCACTCCTCGTTGCCCTCCCAGTCCACATAGTAAATATAGTCATTCTAGCCACAGTGTTGGGATGATATACAACTCACAGTAGACAAATTCATCCCATAGGCACATACTCAGTACTTCAGCGACCTTTATCTGAGTATAAAATTTGACATACTGTCTTCAAGACAAAGTCAACTCCTGAAATAGTTATGCTGATGGAAAGAATGGGTAAAGGGAATGTAGGTAATCTTTAAGAAATCATTTATTTCTGTCTTTAGAATAGAATCCAATACATATCCATGGGTAGCGGCATTGCAGAGCCAGAGTCTGGTTCTAATTCTGACTCATTTAATTGTGTACCTAGGGAACGTTACTTAATTTCTCTGACCCTCGCTTTCCTCATCAGGAAAGTGAGGATAAGAATAGAATATAGCACACAAAGCTGTTGCAAAGATGAAGTGAGATTATATTTGGAATGAGTCTTAATTCAGTGCTTGGAACATGAAAAACTCTCAAGAAATATTGTCGACGATAATAAATATACATGCTATCATTAGGACGAAGATTATTTTTTTCATATATTTCATATCTCCAAGCTCAGCCTTGACCTTTTTTTGTCCCATCACATGATTGTCGGTCGTCTGAAACTCTGCGGGATAGCTACAGATGAGCCAGTGGCATATTACTAAGAATTGAGTGCATACCCTTATTTACATAAGATCAAAATGCATCTGTTTTGTTCATTCTCAGAGATTTATGCTGCAAATCTCATCTTCACCTAATGACTAGTCACATTTTTGACAGTAGCTTCATGGTGCAGCTGAATGATAAAGAAATGATACATCCACTTTCCTCTCTATCCATCCGTACTTGACAGGCTCAGTTATCCGGTGCCACTCTCCGTGTACCCAGTCACATCAGGAGCTGTAGAACACGAGTACACAGCTCCTATGGGGAAAGCCCAGTGGTGATAATGCTGAAGTGCCATATGTGAAGATGATATAAAATCAAATTTAGGCAGAACAAAACAAACTGTGATTGTCACCTCATGCAGTGCAGTAAATGAAAAGACCATTAAAATCTATGAATTAGTCCCTCAACTCTCACACTATGCAGATGAGATAAATTTCTCTACTGAGAAAGCGGGATCCGAGTTTGTTGACCCAAACACAGAAGTGTGTTTCTGGAACCTTGCAGCAGTTCACCATTAGACGGAATGACGTTTGAGTAACAATTCTTCAGTCTAAAAGCTAACCAGCATTTGCTGCTCTACCGGCTTCCACATAGGAGCAAATCGAAACAACCTGCAAGTAGTGACAAAGCATTTTATCTGCAAATCATTCGTGGTAGTTTTGAGAACAGAGCCGGTTACTGTATCTTGACAAGGGACAGTCTCCCCCGCACACTTAGCTGTCACAGGACATTGTATCTCTGTGCTGTGAACACAGTTATCTGCGGGAAATATTGAAGCCATATGATTTTCTCACATTCAGCTGGAATCATATTGCTTCTTGGTGTAGAATAAATCTTGCTGTTACTTATTGCAAAGCTGCTTTGCTTCAAGTTAAACAGAAGGTCATTTGAAGGAACTAAGCATTATATTTTAAGTCGCCTTCAAAATATCCTGAATTTGGGCACAACCTAAAACCTGCTAGGAATGAAAATGGTTTATATTTTCTTCATTAGTACCCAAATCACAGTTCTTTATAGGTTTAATGGCTGAAAAGTAAATAGGGAGTTAAAAAGGTTTAGCAAATAGATTCCTGGGGAAAATGATGAACTATTACTAAAAAAGATGGGTTTCTCATTGTCATCCCTAAAATAGATGCCACAACTGCACTGATAATGTAGCACTTTTGGAAGAAAAGATAATACTGTTGTGATAATAAACAACAAAATAATTTGGCAATTTATTAAGTGGTAAACTCTAGCATATAAATTTAATGTATGAGTCATTCTCTGCTTATTGAATATTTGTATGATTTCTTTTCAAATTTTAATATTCACTTTCTAGTAATAAACAAGATATTAATTTTCTTTATCCAATATATAAGTGTACTAAATAGATTTTTTTTTTAGAATATTAGGATAATTACCTTGCCCCAGCCAACATGGATTTGTGAAGTAATTTTCCTCAAGTTATTCTGAAAAGCTCATGGCCCTTTCTTTATTCTCCCAATCTTATTTCAAAATTAGAACTTTTGTTAGTATTTAATGCATATGCTCTTACCATGTCCTAGTACATTGTGCCATAATGCTAATCTCTGGTTTAATATGAGAATTATATCTACCATTGATAGTGTAATTTAGTATCTGTGACAATACCATCTGTTGGAATTTGAATTGAAACTCTAATACACTTCTATTAATATTATACTGAAATAAACACCTGTCCTTTGGGTTCTAGACCTGAGACCAGGGAGTCATTCTGAATTATCATTGCACAGCTATCCAACGATGGCAAACAGACCATGTTTACTGGAATAAACTAATGACCAAATCTCATTACCAATTCCCCAAAGTGATCTATTCCCTTTTTAAATATATTGCTAATTTCTTCATCTTATAATGTAACCAGACAAAGTGACTATTTTTCTGGAATTTGAAGGACATGGAAATTATCGAGTTCGGTAAACTGCGTGGTAACTAAGGCAAAATTGATTTGAAGACACAGATTGGGAAAAGTGTAATGTTTGGTCACTTCCAGTGACTGTGCATATGCCTGGCTGGTCTGTTTTTAAAATGCAGGTTGAGGAACTAAATATCAGTTACCTATCCAGCCTTTTATGTCAAGCCTGACATCACCCACCCCAGAAGTACTATCACACAGGTTCTTTGTGTATTACTAAGAACTCTCATTCCCCATCTACTATGGTCTGAATGTTTGTATTCCCTTGTAACTCATATGTTGAAATCTTAACTCCCAAGGTGATGCTATTAGGAGGTGGAGCCTTTGGGGGATGATTAGGTCATAGAGGCAGAACCCTCAAGAGTAAAATCAGTATCCTTATAAAGAGGCCTAAGAGAGGTCCCTCACCTCTTCCACCATGTAAGGGCATAGCCAGAAGGCACTGTCTATGAACCTGGAAATAGGCCCTCACTAGAAATCGAATCTGCCAGCATCTTGATCAGGGAGTTTTCAGCCTCCAGAATTGTGAGAAATAAATTCCTGTTCTTTAATCCATCTAGTCTATGGCATTTTGTTATTGCAGCTCAAATGAACTCAGAAACCACCCCACCCTCCTTTGCACCTTATATTTACAAATTTTATGTCCTGACGACATAAAATTGTTCCTTCCATTCCATTACTTCACTCAGTGGTTAGGCTATTTATTCCCCAAGGAGGGGAGATACCCGCCCCTCCAGCAGGCCTTTATTTTATTTCCTGTGACCTAGCAATTACTGCCAGTTTTTTAAACCTTCAAGGTGATTACTCCAATACAGAATGGGTTAATATATTTATTTAAACACTAAAGTCAAGCATTAAGTCAGATCCCGTACCAGATACTCCATTTTTTAAAATTCTAGCCATAGAATTTTCCAAGGTAATTTGCAAAATATGACTTCCTTCTAATAGCATGGTAGCTCAATGTCAGTGATCATAAACTATTTCAAAAGAAAAAATGCAAGCAAGTTCTGCTTGAGATTAGAAAGGGAAGATTTGTGTAAAATCAAGATGTGAAGTTATATCAGTTCTTAAAAGCAGATTTTAAGGTTTGAAGATGGTGGTATTTTAAAGCTTAACCTTCAAAATTCTTCCATTTGCTAGATTAGAAAAAAATAATTAAGCTTAAAGAAAAATAACCTGAAGGAAGTAGCACTTTCTTGCCAAGATCATTTGACAATTTTTTTTTTGTCCAAAATAATTAGAATGTTTTCTTCTGTTCCACAGGCTGCTTATTTTGACACAACAATATTCTTGTGTTTTGAAATCATTTACTTAAAGATAGACATAAAGCCACTTTAAAAAATACTAGCTTTTTCTGTCTGAATTAATTCTGAATTAATTTCTTATTTAGTTAGGTGTTCTGTGATGCCACTGATTGAGAAGAAATAAAATAGGCAGGTACCAGAATGTCTGTTTTATATCATATATAACTGACTTTCAATCTGAGACTCCAGGAGAATTGGACACAGAGTTTGGCCTTTGAAATCCCAAATAAATCTCATCTTTTTTGTTTTTCTTTCCCCCTGCCTCCTTCTGTTAGTTTTCCTTTCTCTGCCTCTTTCTTACAGGGGGGAAAAAAAAAAAAAGTCAAAAACAAACTCAGAAAATAAAACCCAGTATCCTACCAGGTACTTATACCTAGAAAACATTGAACAATTAGTGCCTTTCTTCCCCTCTTCACTGAAGTTACTAAAATTACCTACATAAAAGGAAGGCTTTACTTTTCCTAAAAAATAAGTATTGTTTATGCAAATGACTATTATTTTCATGATCCTACTGTTTAACTCTGCAGAACTAGCTTTTTCCTGTTTCCCTTCCATCCACCCCCAGTGTTGTTTCTTGTCCTTGCCACTTCATGTGTTTTTTTTCCTCCTCTCCCTTTCACCATACCATCTGGCTAATTCAGCAGCAAGTTTATGAAAGCACATTTTCCTGAGTCACAAAGAAACAAATGGCTTGCAATTTAGGTAGATGTGCGGGACTTGGTTGTATAGTTAAGGCATGAACGAAATACGGATATGAATGGGAGCAGGCAGAGAGAAAGATGCAGCATCCGTTAATCTTCTTCAAATAGTTCTGGGCACATGGAGATATGACCGAGGCAGAAGATGTGCCACTGCACACAGCCTTCAGGTGGAATCTAGACACAGTAAGAGAAGTGATTCTACCAGAAGAAAGACCAATTGTTAATGCATTGCGCAATAGGTTTATGATGAGTAAAAGGATGGGCTCAGAACCTTGTGTTATATTTCCTGGCATCCTATTATTAGATTTCCTTAAACAGCAAAAATGGGTGGAAAATTCGGTTTTGTTTAGTTGCTGTGATCTGGATTGTCTTAGAGACAGTGGCATTATACTTTCTTGGTGGGTTACACAATGGGTAATATCAGCTCCTTTGAGGCCACTGCCTACTGGCTGGCTGTGGCTGCCTCAGGGACTTGGGAGCAGATCCAGGCAAAGTGTTAGACTCACTGCTGCCCACAGCTGGCCCAGAGGACTTGAAAAATACATACAAAAGAGGAAAACTGGGATTTCCGCCTCTTCACCTGCAAGGTTCCCAATTCTCTCTGACGATCTCTGGTCATACTGAAAGTGGGTTCAGTATTATCTCCCTCAGAGTCTCCCCTATATTGGCAGCCATGCTGGTCCTGGCGAGAGCCTTCTGGGGGTGGCAGAACCTGACTTTCTATACTCTTGTACTCTTCACCTGATCCCTCAACCTTCTGTTGCTGCTCTGGGATTTTGCAGCTAGGTTCATGAGATAAAAAGAAGTGAGCAGTGCACAGTATGCTAAAGTGAGGATGGCAGCAAGAAGAACAAAGAAGCAGTGAGGGGTATGGGTTGCACTCTCCAAAGGCTGATCCTCACCAACACATCTCAATGTTATTTCTGCAAATGTTGTGAACTCAGAGACTAAAGGACTTTATTGCTTGTGTGACGAAAAAAATCAAAGGAGCAAATGTCATGGTTTCACATTCATAATACTCCGTGTTTGATGGATACTAAGAAAACATGCTAAAGGCCTAAACACCTACTGATACATCCTCCAGTTTACTGTATGAACTTGCTTTCCATGTGAACTTACACATCATGTTCTAGCACAAAGGATCATAGGTCAATGACTGTCTCTTGTTAATTCACAGTAGGAAAAACTGAAAGTATTAATTCAAAGTCTGAAATCAGAGTGGCTTGATTCTCCATCCATAATAGAGTATTAGCAAAAGTATTACCCACAACCTTGATCCAACCAACATTTTCTGAAAGTCTTTCAAGGTCTAACAATTTTGCATTAGTCATGGCCATCACCCACAGGCTCCCCACTCCAAATCATCAAAGTTTAAGTAGACCCCAATGGCAGAAACTTCTAAGTCTTTCCAAAAAACAGAACTTTTATTTTGGCTAAGTCACATTTCTTCCACGTGCATTGCTTTAATTGCATAAGAGAAAGCTCACTGGGATCTCTAAGCTCACTGGCCTCTTCATGCACCCTAGCTCTTGATTACTGCTTACTCCTAAGATGAACTGACTCTCCAGTTGGTCTGTGAGCAGTTGTAACTTCTTAAGTTCTTAGTTCTTTTGGTTTCTTTCTTTTTAATTACTTATCACTGGATTTTATACAATAAAGCAAAACTTGTTCATTGGGATGTCCCTGGAGGAAGGATACCACCAATCTGGTACACTGTTCACTTTAAGGAAGCATCAGTTCTGTAGGTTTAGTAATTCAATTCACTACAAATTTCTCAAGTGCCTACTTGTAATTATATTGGCTAACAAGTTTTAAATAGCACACTTATGAGTACCTTTTTCTTACTGGTAAAAAATCTCACACATTCTTTGATAATATGTTTATCAAATATTTTATTTTCTGAACAATTTTTGTTACTATCACTGATTTCTGTCATATAGTGAAATGATAAGGATTTAAGATAATGAACCTTTTATGAATAAATTCACTCATTAGTTGAACAAGTATTTATTGACCTACTATGCACCGGGAACTCTGAGTAAGGTGCTAGGAATACAGTGATCCTTGGTCTCTTTAAGCTTTAAGGCATACAGAACAGAAAATAGTTGTAACCAAAGTGATAAAGGCAATGAAGAGAAGTAAAGCTATTACAAGAATACATAGGATGGGCTTCTCACTCATGCATGGGACAGTCAGAGATGACTTCATGCAGGAATCTAAATGATATCAGAACTGAGACCTGAGGAATGATTACAAGATTCTGGGGCTGGGAGGAATATTTTAGGCAGAGAAACAATATTGTGCTGGAGGAATTTTTCAGGAAAGTTATTAAACCATTTGTAGCTTGAAACAGGCCATGGGGGGAGTAGTTATACTGCAGAAATCAGGAAATGATCCAAATCAGGGCCTTCCCCTTGTGGGAGACCAGACTATGCCTCCACAAATATGAAGGATTGTTGAGCTGAAGGCAATTAAAAAGAAACGGATACAGGAGAGCTCTCTGCCCTCCATTTGCCTAAAAGCAGGACATAAATTTACAAAGATAAAGGATATCCTGCCCCACTCTCTACCAGAGAGAACAAAGTTTAATCACTGAAGACAGTTTTAGATGCTCATCGACCTGGAGATGATACCAGAGGAATTTATATTAGCAGCCTTTACAAACTAGCCTTTATCTGCCATTTATTTGCCTTTTCCCAAGTTACCACCTCATAGAAACTCAAAAATCCTTTTCCTTTGTCTTGTCACTTCTCTAAAAACTTACTGTTCTTGGTTGAAGATGCTATATAACCTGGAATTCAAAGCCACCTCTTTGAGAACTACTCATTCTCTGGATGTCTCCCATGTATATATGAAATATACATGTTAATGAACTTCTGTTTGTTTTTCTCTCGTTAATCTGTTTTTTTGTGACAGGTCCATTCTGACTATGAACATATGGGGATTATTTTTCCCCTGCATCCTCCTATGCCCCGACTCCTACCTGCAGCTAATTTACCAGTACTTCACTGGAAGTCAGAGAGAGTGTAGTCAGTTAAGGGACTTACAGTGGTCTGCATTGAGTGCAGTGGTAAAAAATGAGGCTTAAAAAAGTATTAATAAGTAGCAGCCAGATCTTGAAAGACCTTGTAATCTATGATAAAGAATTTGGAATTTGTCAGGAGGACAAAGGGGAAGCAATGAAGAGTTTTAAAGAGGGAAAGTCTTGATTCTATTTGCATATTTAAATGTAAAATGTGACAGGAGTATGGAGAACATTCTGGACCAATACCATGTGCACTTTCTCAGAAACAAGTTGAAGGACATCAAGGAATTTGGAAAATACAGGAAAAGCATTCTCAATATCACAAGAGTACATTTGGGGCAGATTAATCCCATGGCATATTGTGATAGCGTGCACTCTAACAGATGGGAAGGGAAGGTAAAATAGATTATGGAAAATGTTTCATCTGCTGTCACCTGTAAGACAATAGCCATAAATGGAAGTCATGTATTGCATTGACCACAATGTCAATTTGAGCATTAAGGCCCAAGAGAAAGCCAGCCAACAGATCATTCATTCACTTACTCTGAATATAATTCATTAAGTGTGATATAATTCATTAACATTTACTAATTGACAGACATCTATAAAACTAATTTGGGGGGCTTTTATTGGTGGTATTTGACAGTGAAATTTGAAATAATGTTCATGTCACAATGTGAATTTTTTACCGTATATAGTTATCATTTAGTAGCTTTCCTGGATAAAAAGGAAATGTGTAACTGATTTTACAATAGGCCCTAAGTATTCACAAGTTTAACGTATCCATGGACTATATTCATTTAAAATTTTTTAATGCCCAATTATGAAATGCATATAATGCTGGGCTGCTTTTTGTGTTGGAATCAGTCATTTACCTAGTGAATAAACCTACTCTACAGCCTTGCATCTGCACTTCAATAAAGTTTTGCTATTGGTCACTTTGATAATGACAGACTTAACAGAAGAATTGAGAAATGAGAGAATATCATATTCTTGGCTAAGAAGAATTAACATTTTAAAGATGTCAATACTCTAAAAATACAAACGTGTAAATTAAATGTAATCCCAATAAAATTGCAAGAGAATTTTTGAAAACTAGATGTGATGACACAAAGCTATGTATGGAAAAACAGATGTGTAGGAAAAGTTAGGAACATTCTAGAAGAGAGAATGAAGCAGGGAAGCCTAGTGCTACCAGATACTACCACATATCATATAGTTATGGCAATTAAAGAATGAGATAAACAGAATTTGAGAGACAGAGTAACGGAACAGAATAAAGAAACCAGAAATCGACCCAAATACAAATGAAAATTTAGTACACAATAAAGGCAACACTTCAAATTGATAAATTAAAAAAATTTAAGCATTGAAAATGAAGCCATGGCCAGGCATGGTGCCTCACGCCTGTAATCCTAGGACTCTGGGAGGTTGAGGTGGGAGGATTGCTTGAGATCAGGAGTTGGAGACCAGCCTGAGCAAGAGTGAGACCCAGTCTCTACTAAAAATAGAACAATTGGCTGGGCGCAGTGGCAGGCGCCTGTAGTCCCAGCTACTGGGAGGCTAAGACAGGAGGATTGCTTGAGCCCAGGAGTTCGAAGTTGTTATGAGCTATGATGATGCCACGGCACTCTAACCCAGGGCAACAGAGTGAGACTCTGTCTTAAAAAATAAATTAATAAAATAAAATAAAAATGAAGCCATAAAAGTACTAGACAAAAGTGTAGTATGGTTTTAAAAATAATCTTGGTACAGGGAAGTACTTTTTTAAATTTTTTCGCTTGAAAAAACCACAGAATTTAACTTTGCCAACTCAAATTTTCAACGTACCAAGTAATAGTAGTTACCTCAGGGCTACAAAGGACTTTCTCATTTTACTGTGTGCATTTATGGACTACTTGAATTTGTTATAACAAACATGTATTTTGTAATGAAAATTTTTGTTCTAGCAGGTAATTCTCTGAGACAGTTCACAGAAGAGAGTATTTTATCAGTCTTTATAGCACTTTAAAGATTCAAACATTCTTTTAATTCAAGATAGGTATCTTAATATCTAGTTCAAACTGAGCTGAAGACTAGGAGACAAATTGAGTGTATTATTTAGCAGTTGCAGTTGGGCGCGTGAACAGATGTTTTAATGACTTGCTGGGTTGTCTTTGATAGAGTTTGGAATTTCCTTCATGCTTATCAAGGTGCACTGAAGAGAAGTATCTTTTGTGCCCCAGTTTCTCTGAAATCAGGGTAAGCTGCTGCCCTCTGTGTGAAGTACCTTTTGGTTGTGGTCTGCCTTCACGGGTGGTCAAAAAGGACAGGGTCTAGTAGATGCCTGTCACTGAGGCTAAGGCTCCAGAAGACTGACCACTCATGCCTCCTTTTCTAAGTATTCACTACTTTTTATTTCTATTTAATTAAAGGTACATTTATCAACAACTCATGTGAAGCTATGAGGACACGTTTTTCTTCCCAGGCTCAGGCAGGCAAACACTTGTCTTTTTTGAAGATTACTATGCCAAAAATATATAGGATACATTTGAACGGTGGAGCTCTAGACTGTTCCTTTGGATGATCCCAGTGTGATAAATGCTGTAGTGAATGACTGGCAATCCAGGAAAAATCAAAGAAGGAAATAAAAGTTTCCCAGACAATTCCTTTGACACAAAAACTCTTTCACAGAAAATAAACCAGATGTATGTAGGTTTGTGGGTGGGTAGAAAAAACATAAGCAAACTATGGACCAATAGATTCCCATTGTAAGCACTGTACTAGTGTGCGTTGACTTGCCCACCAAAGACTTATGTCACTCAAGGGCCAATTATCTGATTGCTGATATCTAACTAACAGTCACTTCTGGGTGCCAGTACCTGGAAGTCTGGAAGAATCTCAGCTACCTTCCTATGGAGCTGCTCTCACTGTTCTTCTTTAAGTCTTTCCTCTTTCCCGAGTTTTGCAAACTTTTTCCATGTCCAAAATGTGATCCAGAGAATCCTGTCGCTGTGCTCTGTCGTAGTCTAGTGCTTGCTCTGATCATCGATCTTTGCCTCCCTGACCATGTTAAACCAGGCCCTGAAAATCTGATGAACATGTACATAAAGTTTTCTTACTTCTTCCTCCAGATGAGTCAGGTGCTGTAGCCAGCTTTGGATGACTCTGCTAAGAAATATTTGGGAATAAAATGGATCGGCCAGGGCCAGACTTTCCTGACTATACTGCAACCCGGTCAGCAGGCATTTCCTCCGTGAGGCCAAAGAGTGATGTTCTTCTGTCACCTGCATGTTTTGCTTGCTTTGCATTCTCAATCTCTTCCAAGGCTCTAGACCTTTCTTTTTCTTAACAAGACCCTCTTATAGTGTGCTTTGGCTCCGGCTTCTAGCTGCTGGTTCGTCTTAATTCTCTTTTGCTATTCTAGTTCTTTCATTTCCTTCAGTCTCTTCTCTTCTCATTTTCTGTCAAATTCTCCCTCCTTTTCTTCTGCCTCCCTTTTCTGATGCTCCTCCTCTGTGGCCTTTAACCTGGCCAATTTCTCTTCTTCTTCTTCTCTTCTTTTCTTCCTTTCTGCCAAGGTTCGCCTAGGTTCAGCTGTTTGAATTGCTTTCTGTTCCATAGCTTTCAGTATGGGATGGTTTGCCATTAGCTGCTTTGGGTTCCTTCTGGGTCCAGAGAGAATTGTGGGAGTCACTTCTACTGCCTTCAGTCCCACGGGAAGCAACAAGGGAATTCGGAAGCATCTGGCAGGTTCCCTTTGGTTCCTCTTCTCCTCTGGGATTTGACAGCAGGCGCCTCTGTGTGTCTGTGACTTCTCGCTCCGCTGGCCACTGATCCTCTGCCAGCCGCTGGTTTTCCTTCAGCTAGAGAATTGTTTTCCACTGTTCCTAATGTTTCTTCTTTTGCTTTTCAATCAGCTGTTGCTGGAGGACAAGGTGGTTGTAGAAATGACCCATGCAAATGGGTTCTGCTTTCTCGCATGTGATTCTGAGCTTCTTGCTGCTGCCAGGCTGTTGGGAGGGCTTGGCATCCAGGGTCTTGTGCTGCTTATTGTCAGGTGTGTTCACAGGGACATTCTGAAGAGGACCCTGCAAGTTGCTGTTTGTTGTTGCTCCTGGGGGAGGGCTGGACATACAACCACTGCTCCCCAAGGGAGGCTTTTCTCACAAAAAGGGCAAGGCAGTCACCACGGCTATTGCCTCCTCAGGGGAGACCGTTGCCTGATAACCCATTTGCACTGAGTTTCCCTAGTGATACTGCCCTCAGCAGCTCATCCATTTTCTTCCTAGCTTCCTCCTTTGTTTGAGCCACCCCTCTGTTCAGGATCTCCACTCCGTGCCAACGCTGACATTCTGTTTTCTCCTCTAAGATCATTTTCCAAGGCTTGAGTCTCCCGTTGCAACTTCTGAGATCTCGTGTAGTCTCTCCAGGTCCGCAGGAGCTTAAGTTGAATCTTCCAGTTGTACGGGGTCCCCAGTTTTCCCAAGCTCAATCCTGTGATCAAGAATCAGCTTGTGCCAGGCATAGAAATACCATTTTTGACACATGGTAGGAAAGCATTCGTTAGGAACATATCTGAATTTAGGTAGGACCAGGAAAGTACATTGAAAACATGAAACCACAGGAACTAAAACATGTGAATTTGAATGGATACAGTAAAATACTTCTGCATGATGAAACATCATGAAGTAGAAAGCAAGTAGTATGCTGGAGATAGAATATTTGTGACATGCGAAAAAAGGCATTTTTTTGTAATATATAAAGTACAAATCAATAAGAAAAAAAAAAGCCTAAAATGCAAAAGAAAAGAGGCAAAGATCATGAAGACAGACTTCACAGAAAAAGAAATAAAAATGTCTTTTAAATATGTGAAAATATGCTGAACCTCACTTATTACAAATAAATGCAAATTCAAACTTCAAAGAGATAGAAATTTTCACCTTCTGATTGGCACAGTAACAAGTCTATGACACTCATATATTTCATAGGAGGGTAAATTGGTATGACTTTTTAAAAGGCAATTTGACTGTATCCCAATTTCAAATGTAGGTATCCTTTGACCCAACAATTCTACTTTCAAGAATTTATACCTCATGCATACTTGTACACTAAGATATTCATTTTATCATTAGTTGTAGTAGCAAAAAATTTCAAACAAACTAGATGTTTATTAGTAGAAAATTCTTTAATAAGTTATTGTGCATTCATGTAATGAGATACTATGGCACCACTAATAAAAAATTAAAGCAGATCTTTCAGGACTGAATGGGAGAATCCCCAATATATAGTGTTAAAGGGATACAGAACTGTGTGTATACTATATTACTATTGTGGGAAATAGAGTACATATATGTACAGAAAAATACATTTAGGTGTATGTATAGAATAGCTTTGGAATGACACAAAAAAAGGAATGGGGAGGAGAACAGATAAGTGAGCAATAGGGATTTTTTGTTTCTTTGTTTTAAATATATACCTTTTATAGCATAGAATTTTGGGGAATCAAATTCAAGAGTTACTGGAATCAGTGATAAGAAGATTATGGAAAGATTTCAGGGAGTGCTCCAGCAAATGCAAAATGTGTTCACTGAGTGAAAGATACACCTTAAACAAAAGTTGAAAATGTTTTCATGTAGTACATTTAATTATTTTTATTCATGAGATGAATTAATTGGGTTTAGCATAGTGATTATGTCAAGGAAAACCAGCGCTGGACAGTATTTAAAGAGGTAAAACTAGGTTTTCTTCAAGAACTATCACAACAGAGGAAAGGAGACCTCGGAATAGAACTCAGCTCAATTCTCAATACAATCAGGAAACGTGGGGATTTATAGCCAAGAAACAAGATAATGGGTCAGTGGATGGAAAAGTACTTAGAGGGCAGTGTAATTATCTTTTTATTTATTTATTTATTTTTTAAATTTATTTTTTATTCGAACTCATTTTGAATCTTTAAACAAGTCTCTACGTAGAAGTGAAGACAGAGCACTGAAAACGCTTGTTACCTTCTAGCTGCAAGGGTAAAAAGGCAGGATTCAGAAAGGGCTTCTGAGCCAGGGCTCCTGGACACAGTCCCACCTCCCTGCACTGAGGTCCAGATCACAAAGATCACATAGGTCTAGAAACAGGTTCTTGGACAGTCTCCCTACCTATTTCCAGTTACTGCATGGCTCCATCCAGTCTGGTCATCACCGTGCGTGAGAAGCGAGCACTGGAATTAGTATCCTCTGTTTTAAGTGACTTCATGGTTTCCAGGCTGAGCATCACTGTGCCTCCAGACTGTTTCCTTTGGGATCTGCCCACCAAGTTGTGTATCAGCCCTTTGGGCGTGTTTCCAGCATTAGCGCCTCCTAGAGATCAGGATCTCAGCCTTGCCCTCAGAATCTGGTCTCCCTTATGTAGCGGGACTTTGAATTGCCACAAATATCTTTTCCAGCAGAGGTGAAGCCCTGATGGTTTCAGAAAGAGCCTCAACCTGCACTAGTGAGGCAGGTATGCAAAAGGAGTCCCTTTCTGGGACGGAAACACTTCCCAGTGGCTCCTATGCTAGGCGATCAGCACAGGGGCCCCCATCAAGCTGGATGCCATCAGTGGCACCCAGGCAAGGATCTCCAAGGTTGGTTTACTTTACAAAATAAATATGGAGAGAGTCTCTCTCTCTCCCATCAAGATCTCAGTTTGGTTGGGTAGACTGTGGTAATCTGTGACACTTATCTGCTTTGATTCCTTCTTTGGTGCTGACAGAGTTTCTCCTCTATTCTTCTCTGAAAATTAAAATTGTTTTGGGGTTTCTGACTAAGATTGATCTTACTAATTTGCATATCTCAAACGCCATGGGGCTCCTAGCCTGAGGGGGGGCGTCCAGGCCTGGGTCGTTGCTGCTGGCTCCTCCCTGGCTCAGGGGGCTAATGCCCAGAACAGGCAGGAGGAGGGCCCTGGGTTGCTTCCCCGCCTGCAGCCCTGTGCTTCCTGGGTAGTATAATTCTTGTTAAACTGATCTAAGAGGATTCTTGCTGAAGGCAGGCCAAGGTGATCAAATACCACCTGGGGGATGGCAGAAAATGAGTAATTTGGTTGGATATTGAGGGTGATGAGATATCTAGGGTGGGGATTCTGACTTAACCAACTCGACAGTATTTTTGCTAAAACTAGGAAACGCAAAGACTAACAGGGAAGCCCAGAAGTTAAAGCCTAATTAAGAAGAGGGTTCAGAGAAGCCCGATTAAAGTTTGGTTCAGGAGAGAACCTTCGTCACCTAGTATTTAGTATGCACTCAATAAATACCTATGGAATGAATGAATATATAAAGAGAGAATGCCAGTTAAGTTAGTGTTATGGCTATGATATAATATGTACCATTTCTTCTAAAGGCATATTATTAGTTTTATAAATGACTTTCCTCCTATATTTTTGTTATCATATGTGTTAATATATGACAGTTCTATTTTTTCAGTTACTCTTTGCTGTAGTTAACAAGAGAAAATATGGTGATATCCAGAAATCTAAGTATTTGTGATCATCTTCATAGTGAACCCTTTTACCAGACAAGGCTGTGCTACAATTCTTACCAAAGGTGATACAGAGACCACCTGAGATGCCTGTTTAAAATGAAGATTTGCCAGACTCCATGCTCAGCAATTTTGGTCTAGTAGGTCTGTGTTGGAGTTTAGGAATATCTAAAAATCTTCTCAGGCAATTTCAATGCCCATTAAAATTGGGGGACCATTGTTTTTTAAGTCTTTGTTCTTTAGGGACCTGATAGTAAGGACACATGGTAAAATAAAATGCATTTAGTATATTCTTTATTAAAAGTTTAGTTAGCAAGCACCCCTAATGTGCTTACTTTGTACCAGTCACTGATCAAAGTGCTTTAGAAACCCATTTAATCTCCATAACAACCCTTTGAGGTAGACATTATTCATCTTTCCATATTACAGATAAGAAAACTGAGACATAGAGATTAAAAAAAAAAACCTTTAAAGTCAAATACACCAAGATAGAGAATAAAATAGTGGTTACCAGGGCTCTTGGCAGGGATAAGAGGAAACAGGGAGATGCAGTTCAAAGGATACAAAGTAACAGGTATGTAGGATGAAAAAGTCTAGAGATCCAGTGTGCAGCATGAGTATTATAGCTAATTATATTGTGTTGTATTGGGGATCTTTGCTAAATGAGTAGATTTTAGCCATTTTCACCACACAGAAAAAAATGGGAACTATGTGAATTGTTGGATATGTTAACTTGCTTCACTAGTCATTTTACTATCTATATGTGTCTTATAACATCATGTTGTATAACTTCAATATACACAATAGAATTTATAAAAGAAAAAATAAGAAAAACTTGCCCAAGTTCATATAGCTAGTAAACCAAGCATAGATAACCCCAGAGTCTGCATTTACTGTTTTTGTCTACAAATATTTTGCAACATCTAAATTGTTCCAATATTTCTTGACCTTCTAATAAATAGGCATTCACTGACACTGGATGACACAAAAACCAAAATAATAAAATCAAAATTTTAAAACTGGGATTTAAATAATAACTAGAAGTTGGGCACTATAAAATATTCAAGCAGAAACTTTTTAAATTAAGTTTCATAGTTGATTCTCTTCATATGTGATATGTCTTAATTCAGCATCAGATTTTGTTCAGGCATAGTATTTTGGAGATTCGAACTGGAAAAATTGAGCAATACATGTCCATATCAAGGTGAAGGGTAAAGCAATCTGTTAAGGAAAATAAAAAATAGATTCTGGGCACATTTTCGTGGCATGGGTTTGGAGTTCTAGGACTGTGGTTTTGAAGTACCTTTCAAACTTTAATAATAATCCTTGTCTTAGTGTTTGTCTGTGTCACAGTGGCCAAATGTGTGAAGTCCAGAGTTTTAAGTGCTATTGTGCTCCTGCTGTCATGCCTGATGATACAACAATTGATCATCCAACACAAAGAATAAGAAGACCTGATGCCTGTAGAGATCAAAGCAACTACCATCAAAAACACGTTACATGATCATGACCCATCAAATAGTGCCAGGTATCTGGATTGATCCAATCCCCAGAAGATAATGGCATATTCTTCAGCTTAGGTTGAAGAATGATTAGAAGGTGGGGGCGGGGGCATTAAAATGAAAAATGGTCCTGCTGGCAGCTCTGCTGTGAGGGGGAATTGTAAGAGAGACAGCACCTGAAAAACTACGACTCCAAAACAAACTGTACCAAACCAAATCATAATCACAGAGTATTAAAGCTTACAGTCTTGAAACATCAACTGCTTCCGATCTATATTTTCTCAAGAAAAGCACAAACAGATCTAACACTAACAACGGTAACTCTGTCTGCAGAGAAGTGTGTATTCTAAAGATTTCAGTCCGGGTGCGTTGGCTCGTGCCTGTAATCCCAGCACTTTGGGAGGCCAAGGTGGGAGGATCAGTTGAGCCCACGAGCTTGAGACCAGCCTGAGCAACATAGTGAGATACCATCTCTACAAAAAAATAAGAAATAAAAATTGAAAAATAATTTAAAAAAAGAAAGATTTCACTTAGTATCCCCACTACCCCTTAGTTTAAAAAATTGGTCCAATTCCTGCCAATACCACTTTATTACTAAACTAACTTCAGCGTCCAAAATTCCTTAAGCCGCCCCCCCCCCCCCCACACCCGAACTCCTTTGAGACACCTCCATGCATTCCTCTTGCTACATGCAGCAAGCTAATAAACTGACTACAGTTGTGCGCCTGGTATAGTATTTAGCTGGCTGTCTTCAACGCCTTTGTTAACACAAAGTAAGAAACCCTCTAATAGAAAGGGGTCTTCCAATCATTCTTGCCTGTCATGTGTAGAGGCTGCAGAAAAGAATGTATGTATATTATCGAAGTGTATTTTGTACTCCTATATTGACTACTAATAATCCTATTTTATGGTACTGATTTCATTACTGGTAAATTGGTGATTAAATGTTTGTGCACGCGATCCAAATTAGCACAGTTATACGCCTTTTATGGGATTGTGAGTTTGACCACATTCAATAATATTACGAGTATATTAATATTGAGTCAGACTCTCTGTACTCAACAGTGACTAATCCATCATTTTTCAGGAGTGGTTTAAGTATTTAGAGATCTATAACTGTGCAGTGCCTTGCATGAGAAATGTGCACTTTCTTTGCCTTACCACACCAGACAGCCGTTGATAGAGAACTTCAGTGTCTAGCCCTGTCACTTTGACATCTTTCCTCAGAGCTAAATTTACTTTCAACAATAAAGATGCAAGAAATAATTCTTCAAAGGTTAGATATCAGAACGCTGCCTATTTCTATCTCTGTCTCTGCCCATAACAGAAACACTCTATTTCTACACACATGTATACACAAACACACGCTTTTTTCTTTAGAAAATAACTCCTTTTAGCATACTTTGTTCTAACTTAGAAGACTAGGGAAAAGTTACCTTTTAATTGTTTGTCTTCCATAACCAAGCAGTTGTGGTGGCCTTCTTAATTATTATTATCATTTTTTTTTTTTTTTTTTAGACAGGCTCTCACTCTGTTGCCCAGGATAGAGCACAGTTGTGTGTGGTCGTAGCTCACTGCAACTTCGAACTCCTGGGCTAAAGCAATCCTCTTGCCTCAGCCTCCTGAGTAGCTGGGAGTACAGGTATGTGCCACTACACCCAGCTAATTTTTTTTTTTTTATACTTTTATAGAGACGGTGTCTGTCTTGCTATGTTGTTTAGGATGGTCTTGAACTCTTGGCCTCAAGTGATCCTCCTGCCTCAGCCTTCCAAAGTGCTAGGATTACAGATGTGAGCCACTGTGCCTTGCCCGTAATTCATTTTGATAGAGTAATGGAATGCTGGCACTAAAAGTGGTATTAGTGATTGTATCAGGATTTTCAAAAAAACAGAATAGGAGATACACACACACACACACACACACACACACACACACACACACACACACACAATTGACTCTTGAACAACCCAGGTTCGAACTGCTAGGATCCTCTTATACATGTATTTTCTTCTGCCTCTGCTACCCCTGAGCAGGCTATTAGTAGTTAAGTTTTGGGGGAGTCAAAAGTTATATACAGATTTTCAGTGGCACAGGACTGGTCAATACTCTTAACCCCTGCGTTGTTCAAGGGTCAGCTGAGAGAGAGAGACACACACACACAGAGCACGTGCGCGCGAGATCTTTATTTTATGGAATTTTTTAAAGAAACAAGCTTACAGAATTGTGAGGGCTGGTAAGTCCGAAATCTATAGGGCAAGCCCCAGGCTTGAAACTCAGGCATGAGATGCTGCTGGAATCTTGAGGCAGAATTTGTTCTTCTCAGGGAAACCTCAATTTTTGTTCTTAAGGTATTCAACTGAGTGGATGAAACCCACATTCTCAAAGGTCATCTTCTTTCCTTACAGTTAACTGAGTATAAATGTTAATTGCATCTGTAAAGTACTTTCATAGCAACACCTAGAGTAGTGTTTGATTAAATAAGTGGATACTATAGCCTAGACAAATTGACATATAAAACTAACTACCTCAGTGATCATCGAAACAAACTTGATTAATTTTATACATGGCTAGTCACCTAGCTAATACGTTTGCGGCATACTAGAATTAGTGCCCAAATCTATTCATACCAGACTGAGAGTGTTCACCAATTAAAACCTTGGTGTATGTCACCATAGTTGTGGATGGATTATAGTTCCTAAGTATTCGTTGTTTGTGGAATTTCTTATGCTTGTGGTTAGTGTGGAAAGATTATCCTGAGAATGTTAAAAGTACCTTACTAAAGAATATATTACATGAACAACCAAATTCTATTACCAGGATACACATGATAAGTTCACTGATAACATTTATAAGTCTTAAGAACTGAACTAAAATATTCGAAACACTCAGAAATATTGTGGAGCTGTTTTATAACTTGGGTGACTAAAGGCCACTAAGTTACTTTTTATTTCACCTCCAAATTGCAATTCTACTTTAATAAAAATGTCTGTTTACTTCATACATGAAATAAATGTTTAACTCACATTTACTTCAAAAATCAGATAATATTAAGATGTGTTATTTATAAGAATTTCTGTTTTTCTCTACTAAGAATACTTCCAGTTTTCCAGTGAGATTATAGCATAAATTAGTTTCTAAATATTATAATGTTAGTAAATTCAGTGGGAAATATTTTTTAAAATAGGAAATGAGATTTCTAATTAAATAATTTGGCTTTGTTATGCTACCCCTTGAGATTGTCACTGTGTCAAGGGCATGATGCAGTGAGACTCTCAATATTCACCTTTTTTAAACCTAGAATCTCTGTAAATGAATTTGTTGTTGAATAAAAAGCTAGAATGACCTGACCTTTTTGGTCACAGAAGAAGTACAAACATTTTGTGAGTGACTTCATTATTTAGTCAGAAAAGAGAGACTTCAGTTTCTCAAAAATGCTCCGTAAATTATCAGTGATAATTTTTAAAAAATTACTCAATGTATAACGAATCAAAAAGGAGAAGACAAGCATATAAATTTCAAAAAGTGTGGGCAAGAAATATGGCCAGGGAAGTTCAAAACAGGGTACGTGAACTCTCAATAGAATATGAAAAAAATGTTTAATTATACTAGTAATCAGTACTGTGAAAATTAAAATATTTTTGGCTTACTAAATTGTCAAATAGTAAGAATACTGACTTTATTGTTACTGGGGTACACACCTTTTATATTGCTGGTGGTTGTCAATATTGTTAATTTTTTTCAGTCAGTCGATTTGGCAATCTTTATTAAAAAATCTCGGGAAAAAATTTATCTTCTTTGTCTTAGTCAATTTTATGTTGCTTATAACAGAATACCTGAAACTGGGTAATTTATAAAGAGGAGAAATTCATTTCTTACGATTCTAGAGACTGCAAAGTCCAAAGCGAGGGCCTTCTTGATGGTAGGGACTCTGTAGAGCCCAAGTTGGCCCAGGATATCAGAAGGAGAGGGAGCTGACTGTGTTAATATGCCAGCTCGGGTCTCTCTCTCTCTTCTTTTAAAGCCACCAGTTCCATTCCCATGATAACCCCATTAGTCCATTAACTCATTAATACATGAATAGATTAATCCATTTATGAGGGTGGAGCCCTCATGACCCAATCACCTGTTTAAGATCTCACCTCTCAATAATGCCACATTAAGGATTAAGTTTCAACATGGATTTTTGGAGCGGACATTCAAATCATAGCACTCTTTTATCAGTAATTCAATTTCTATGAATTTATCTTAAGGACACTATTGAATAAGTGGACAAAGATGGATGTACTAGGATATTCATGTTTATAATAATTATAAATTAATGTCAAAAAGTAGAAAAGGTCTTCCACAAGTTACAGTTTATTCATGCAATGGAATACTACACAGCCTTTCAAATATTATATATAAATAATAATAAATCAGATTATGAAAAAGTATGCATAGCATGCATAATATGATTCCAGTTTTTAAAAGTAGGAATGTATACATTGTGAAATATCCGGAAATACATACAGCAAAGTGTTAGCAGTTGATCTATTTGGATGGGGGTGTTATTATTCTTGTTTTCTTCTTTTGGCTTACTTTCATTTTATAGGGTTTTTTGTTGTTTTTGAGATGTAATCTCTGTCATCCAGGCTAATGTGTAGTGGTGCTAATGTAGCTCACTGCAACCTCGACCTCCCAGGCTCAAGCAATCCTCTTGCCTCAGCCTCCCGAGTAGCTGGGACTATAGACGCACACTACTGATGCCACCGCTCCCAGCTAATTTTTTGAAATTTTTATTTTTGTAGAGATGGGGTCTTGCTATGTTGCCCAGACTTGTCTTGAACTTCTGGCCTCAAGCAATCCTCTCATCTTGGCCTCTCAAAGTGCTGGGATTACAGATGTGAACCACCAGGCCCAGTCATTTTATAATTTTTTAAATAACATGAGTTTTCTTGTGATGGGAAAAACAACGAGCTATTTTTAATTTAAAAAAGATGTGCCTAAGGAAAAAAAGATGTTACTAGGCAGTACATGTTTACTCTATAAGCCAGAGATATGCTGCTATTGACTGAATTGTGCACACACCCTACCCCCATTCGTATATTGAAGCCATAACCCCCAGTGTGACTGTATTTGGGAATAAGCCTTGTAGAATGTAATTAAGCTTAAATGTAGTCATAGGATGGGTTCTAATCCTATGAGATTGGTGGCCTTACAGGATGAGGAAAAGAGACAGATCTTTCTCTACATGGACACAGACTGAGGAAAGTCTCTGTGATCATACACTGAGAAGGTGGCTCTTTGTGATCTAGGAAGAGAGACATTACCAGAACCTGACCATAGCCTGGCACCCTGATCTCAGCCTTCCTAGCCTCCAGAACTATCAATTTTTTTTGCTTGTTTGTTTAATCCACCTAGTTTATGGTATTTTGTTAGGGCAGCCCTAGGAGACTAAGACAGATGTTTTCAGTCATATATGAATTTTATACTGCCCGCTCTCCAAAAAGATTTGAATTGGCTGAAATAGGGCTATAATTAATAAGTTCTGTTAATTCTGGAGAATGAATTTAGTCTAGACTCTTAAGAGGATGTTGTCTTTGGAAGAGGTGCGAGGCTGGTGTGAAGATGATCGTGGCAGCGGTGTACACCATGGTGCGAAGGTGGAAGAAGGATGGGCAGGGGATAAGAAGCGGACGGATGTGAGTGTAGGGATGTATGAAGATTACCAGATGATTGGGCTCTCATTCTTCCTATGAAATATCCTTTCTACGTTGTTACTAACCACTCACCATTGAAGAAGAGAAGCTGTCAGGTCTAATAATGTCCTTTGAAATTTTATTAAACCACATTTTAGTTTAAAATATATTATCAATTTTAAACTTGCAATATTGGGAGGCAATGGGTAAAGGTACAGAATCTCACAGAATTATTTCCTGCAACCGTGTGTGAATCCAGTATTATCTCAAAAAGTTTAATTGAAAAATCGAAGTTTCAAAAGTCTAAAATAGGATTTGATTTAATATTCTGATGGTTATAGCTTAAAATCGTGATATTTGAGATATTTAGAAATATTGTAGATAATTCTGGACCTGCGCATTTTTGGAAGCACTAACTTGCATGTATTTTGAAGAAATGAGATTACTGAGCAGAATCAGCAAAGGCCCAAGTTACCCCTGTGCTCAGGGAAATAGCAACTCCTACACTAAAGAGGGGCTCCTAGGCTCTTGTTAGGCTACAAATTAGCACCCTGATTTTGTGATTATTTGGAAATCTGTGTTATTGTTTTACATATTTACTTTAGTTTTGAAGATACCCCATTTTCTACTACCTAAAATACATGACAAGAAGAAAAAAGGCAGAAAGGCAATGGAAATAGGAGAACAAGGTTAATAATATCTACTCATACATTTGATGTGCTCTGTGACCTTTGTACTGGGCCACTGCTATCTGTACCCCATCAGCAATTACCTATTAAACTATGGAAAATCATTTTATTATTGACGAAGACCTGTGTTTCATAAAGAAAAAGAATTAAATGTATAAAATTTGAGGTCAATAAGAAAGCAAAGGTCAATAATAATGTTGAGAAAATGAATGTGTTAAACATCGATATTTTATGAGGCATCTGGTTTATAGAGTGGTAACTACAAAATGATTCTCGAGAGTCTGTTATAGAAAGATTCAAGTCAAAAATCTTTAAATTTCCTTTTTAAAAAATACTTCAACCTAATTGTAAGGTGCATGAATATGACTTAAAACCAGTGTTTGAGAAGATGGATGGAGAAATGGTTGGATTGATTTTCCATTAATGATTGACTAAACACATTTAATTATTGTTTTTTTTTTTTTGACAAGCATTTAAGGAATGTTCACTATGGTCCAAACACAGTGGCACTAGAGATAGAAAAAGGTATGTTTCCTGACCTAGAGATGCATATATTTTAGACAGATTCGTCTCCCATGTGGAATATGCAATATATTTGGGAGGAGGGGTGGTTAGCGATGAAGTGGGAGTCATTGGGTGTTGCAAAGTCTTTAGAAAAGTATTACCACTTAGGCATTTATCTTCTTTAGTTCTTACAAGGATGCTATTGAGATGGGACTTAGCCTCATTTTACAGAGGAGAAAATGTGAAGTTCAGAGTGATTAAGTTATTTGCCTAAGGTCACAGAACTTCTAGATAGTCAGTCATGAATTCCAACCATTATTACCTAATTCTAAGACCTGTTATTTTCTTACTATACCACACATTATCTCTTCATGCTACTTATAATCAAGTTATGCAATTATCTTGTTTCCTGCTTACGCCTCTCCACCAAGCATGTGCATTCAAGAACAAAAATCTGTCTTACTCATTGCTGTGTCTCCAGTGTCTAGATTAGTCTATGGCATATATTTGGCATTTATTACCATTGGTTGAACTCATGTAATATATGCATCAAATTTATTTTCCTATCATTATTGTTATTATAAGCTAATTCAAAGAGGGGTACATGTACTGCAGTTGGGGCTGTGCAAAACAATTTATTAGGCAGCAGGAAAAAAAAGCTGTTAGAACTTCTATTTATATTTGAATCCTGCTGTAGCTGAATGAAGAGTGGTAGTCTTGGTGGCTGGAGGTATAGGCATTAATCATCCTGAGGACGTTGGACTTTATCCTGAAAGTCATGGAAATGAAATAAAGTTTAAAGCAGCAAACGTAGGGTGATGAGGCAGGAACGAGATCTTAGAGCAGTGCCTTGGAATTACAGTTGAGAAGTCGGGCCTTCATGAAGTAGGAAAACAAGAACCATTAAAAATTTTTAAGCTGGGAAGGAACATGATATATTTGCATTTTAGGTAAAAAGGTCATTTTGTGAACCCAGTGAAGGATAGCAAAGACAGAGGAAAGCCAAAACCAATCTCATGTGATTTCAGCCACTGATTTAAAGAAAAAAAAAAAAAAAAAACTTCCCATGAGACAATTTTTAAAGGTAACTTCAAAATGGCCCCTTGAAACATAATTAAATGTTATTTTTCTATGTTATCACCTGTTATGTATATCCAACAAACATTTTCTCATAATTTCCCCCAGGCCTCTTTAATACAATTCTGCCTCAATTATTTTATTTTACTTTATTTTATTTTTGAGACAGAGTCTCGCTCTGTTGCCCGGGCTAGGGTGCAGTGGCGTCAGCCTAGCTCACAGCAACCTCACACTCCTGGGCTCAAGCGATCCTTCTGCCTCAGTCTATCAAACTGCTAGTATGACAGGTGTGAACCACTGGGCCTGGCCCTGCTTCAATTCTTTCTCTTTTTTTTGTCCATTCATTTGGAGAAAATTCTTAGGTTATTCTTTTCTAAGTCTCCTCCTCATGCACCCAAATTGGTCTGGCAGCTTCAGTCTATGATCTTTGAAACGGATGTCCACTTAAATTCTCTACCGTTCCATGACTGGACTGTTTTATGACCCTGACAGAAAACAATAGTATGTATATCCTAGTGTCTATGAAATCTTATGTATGTCTACCTTGTGTGATGATGATATAAATATTTATTTGGCTGAAGCAGGGATGATAGGTGAGGCAGAATCCATAAAAGTCTCAATTGCCAGTTTGATATGTTGCCTTTGTGTATCTTGGGTCACTGTCCTGCAGAAAGGGCTGAATGCATAATTAAAAGATTGGCATAAGAATTTTAATTAGCAAGAAGTTGTGCAAGAAGAAATTAACTATTTTAACTGTGATAACAAGTTTCTTATCCTCCTATGTATCTTAGATTTGGTGGGATGCTGATTGAAGCCATGTCAATGTGACTAACTGGTTCTGGAACTGACATATTTGGTTGGGCTGACTCTCTGCAGGTTGTCTCAAGAGCTTGCGAGTTCTGGATTCAGTTGAACAGGTCCATGGAATCAGGTCGCTGCGGCGATCTGGTCCAGATGAGTCATTTAACTGAAAATTGTTTTTAATCTTCTTTCACACCCCTAACCCTGTCATCACTGTACTGTTTTTTGCAAATCTTCCATTCAGCTGACTGCTATCAGAGAGCCAACTTAACAGAGAGGACTCATTTAACTGACACAAAAGAGCTCTGAGAGTCTCCTTTCCCCAACCTCATTCTGCCTAAATTACCATATGATGAACATGCATTTATTTTTGTAATAATAATTAGCATTATTGCAGTTCATATTTTCCAAGAGCAGTAATATTTCATTTTTAAATCTCTAAGGCTCCATGAGTTAGGTCAGTACTTTTTCTGTATAACAAATTCGGAAACTGAGGCACCATGGGGTTAAGATGGAAATGACTTACTCATAGTCACAGTGCTGGGATTAAAGCCCAGGAGAAGAGACCCAATTCTGGGCTCAGACCAATGAGCAATACTCCCTCTCACATGAGTTTTGGGGTTTGTATTAATTTTAGCTTATAATAGTGTGACTGCTACCTAAGAGCAATTTTCTATAGATCTGAGAAAGTTTCAAATCCATCATGTTAAGCACCATTCTAAAATTATTTCTACCTTTTTAGCTTTGTAATTTATCTTTAAATGCCCATAGACACACAAGGCACATAAATCTAGTAATTGCTAACATGTACAACAATGTTTTTATTGCACATTTTGGACAAAAGAATTAGCTGAAAGAAATGTAGAAAATGGAATCAAATTGGAAAGAGCAAAATACACCAACAAAACATCTTTCCTTAAAACTCAATCAAAATAAAGGTAGTATAGGCACCAAAACATCCTATATCTTTGAATACCTTAAATTTTTTTGGTTAATTCTTCTCTGTTACTCTCCAATCCATTCAGAAGGACCCATACCAAACCTTACATGTTCATATTCTTATCAACGTAATAGAATTTGCTCATTTTAATCAGTAATGTGTTATATTTTTATTTAACCTTTTTCTGATTACTGTTTGCATCTCAAAATCATCCGGATGTTCTTGTGAAGATTATCCAAAGGAAACAGTTTGGTTTTAGCTTTTTATTTATATATGCATATTTTTTAGTTGACAAGTAAAAATCATATAAATTTATGGTGTACCACATGATGTTTTGACATACATACACATTGTGGAATTGCTAAATCAATCTAATTAGCATGTGTATTACCTCACATACTTATCATCTTTTTGTGGTGCGAATACTTAAAATCTACTCTCTTAGCAATACAAAGCAATCTCTTTTCAAGTATACTATACGTTTATTATTAACTATAGTCAATAGATCTCTTGAACTTATTCTTCCTGTATAAGTGAAATTTTGCATCCTTTGGCCAACATCGACCCCTTCCCATCAGCCCCTGCTAACCACCATTCTGCTCTCTGCTTCTGTGAGTTCAAGTTTTTTAGATTCCACCTATAAGTGAGATCATGCTGTATTAGTCTTTCTGTGCCTGCCGTATTTCACGTAACATATCGTCCTCCAAGTTCATCCAAGTTGTCACAGATTATGGGATTTCCTTATTTTTTGAGGCTGAATAGTATTCTATTATGAAAATAGTCATTTTTTTCATCTTTACTTTCTATGTGGACAGGTAGCACTTACAACATTATCTCCCTATAACCATCTTTTCTTTTCTCCCTGTCAGACAGGCCCTCATTTTTCAGAATAAGCAGGGTCATGGAGACAGTTGTTAAGGCCAAACTCTTGGGTAGCCCTGGCTCTGTAAGCAAATATTGTCTCAATGCTATTATATAGTGTAAGTATGAAGGGTCCTATATTAATTTCGCATCATTCTCTATTTATTTATGAGCCAGAATAATATTAATGTTGGGAAGTGTTCCTAGTATGTCAATTTGGGTGTTCATTTCTAAACAAGTAACGAATAATAAATGTTACATACTCGAATATTTTTTCTCTTACTAATTCTTCATTATAAAATTATTCGAGATCTAAGTCATTGTTTTTATTCTATATGTAGGTAATATGAACCACAATAGTTCAGTTGGTCTCTGTTACCCAGTTTGCAATGTCAGCACAGTTGGAAGAATCAAAAACTAAGGTTAGTAGAGAGCTTCGACTTAATTCAATACACATTTGTTAGGCCGGGCGTGTTGGCTCATGTCTGTAATCCTAGCACTCTGGGAGGCTGAGGCGGAAGGATCGCTCGAGGACAGGAGTTCAAGACCAGCCTGAGCAAGAGCGAGACCCCATCTCTGCTAATAATAGGAAGAAATTATCCGTATTTAAAATTTTAAGTAAAAAAAAAATAATAATAAAAAAAAATACACATTTGTTGAATGTGTAATAGCCAATGCAGTAAGAGAGATGATACAACCTTGGAGCTCAGGAAATTTACGTTTTTTTGGTTTGTTTTTTTCCATTTCAGAGTATTACAGGGGTACAAATACTTCCATTACATAAATTCTCTTTGCACTGCCTGACAAGTGTGCCCATCCCCGAGACAGCACACATCACATCTGTTAGGTGTGGATTTACCCATCACCTCCTCCTCCCTCCCACCTGCCTGACACCCTGTGAATATTACTTCTCTTGTGCACCTTAGTGCTGATCAATTAGTAGCAACTTAATGGTGAGTACGTGTGGTGTTTGTTTTTCCATTCTTGGGATACTTCACTTAGAAGAATCGGCTCCAGCTCCATCCAGGATAACACAATAGGAGTTCCCCAGTTTTTTAGGGCTGAGTAGTACTCCATGGTACACACATAGCACATTTTAGTAATCCACTCATATATTGATAGGCACGTGGATTGTTTCCACATCTTTGCAACCGCGAATTGTGTGTCTATAAACATTTCAGTGCAGATGTGTTTTTTACAGAATGTCTTTTTTTCCTTGGGTAGATACCCAGTAGTGGGATTGCTGGATCAAATGGTAGTTCTACTTTTAGCTCTCTGAGGTTTCTCTATACTACTTTACATAGAGGTTGTACTAGTTCGCAGTCCCAACAGCAGTGTATGAGTGCTCCTATCTCTCCGCATCCACACCAACATTTGTTGTTTTGGGACTTTTTGACAAAGGCCATTCTCGCTGTAGTTAAGTGATATCTCATTATGGTTTTGATTTGCATTTCCTGGTGATTAGAGATGTTGAGCATATTTTGATATGTTTTTTGGCCATTAGTCTATCTTTTGAAAAGTTTCTGTTCATGTCCTTTGCCCACTTTTTAATAGGGTCGTTTGATATTTTCTTGCTGATTTTTCTGTGTTCTGTATAGATTCTAGTTGTCAGCCCTTTATCTGATGTATAGTATGCAAATATTTTCTCCTATTAGGTAGGTTGACTGTTGGCTCTAGCGATAATTAGGGAACATAACACCTCTGTGATCTGAATCCTGCTATAGACGAATATACAGAAATGTGGTCTAATGTTCCAAATCTGATATGTTACATACATGGTTAAAAAGCCATGGATATTTTGGCTAGTAATATCCTAAATATTATTACTGGTCTATATTTTTATTTCAATTCATATAATAAGATGTAGAGTAGCTTCTGTGTCAAAAATAAATTTAAAATCAAATTTATGTTCACTGAAAGCAGGGAATATGTCAGTAGAAACTTGATCAAGATTAGTCATAAAAATTACCACTTATCGAATGCCTTATAATGCTTTATACATGTTATTATTAAGCCTCATAGAGCTCTGCAAAGATAACATTCTTATTTCCTTTTTAGAGATGAGCTTCTTTTACAAAGGCATTAAATGATTCACTCAACATCATGCAGTTGGTATGTGGCAGGGTTTGTACCTGACCACCATACTGTAATTTTTCAACTACATCATGGTGTAAAGAAGGGAATCCCAAACATTAACACTGGATCTAGTGGTTTAAAAGTTTATGCACTTTATACGTGAGCAATAGAAATAAGGTTGGTATAACATGTGCCTTCCCACATATTTTTGACTTCTTTGCTTATACATTCCAGCTGTCTCTACTACCATCACAAGAATGGTAAGGAACCTCAAAAATTATTTATTTCAATCAATAATCAATAATTGGTAAAAATTATTTGTTGTACTGTAAAGCCCAGGAAGTATCTCCAGGTAGTAAATGAAAGATCCGGCACTTAAATGGAAGTTTCCATTAAACCAAGTTAACTACAAGGATAACTTGTTCTTTGCTTCAGGGGAATACTGTTAAAGAGTGATAATCATGTTATTATTTATTAATTTTGGAAACTTAAGAGTGCTTGTTTCATTTTATACACAAGTGTTTTTCAAATGAATCACAATAATGCAGGTAAGTTCATTTTCAAATACTATCTCACTTTTGCCCAGGCATGTAACAAGCTATTTGTAGAGTCTTCTCATTTGCTTTGCATAAATACACTGAGCGTGCAGCAGATATTATTATCTCAGGTTTTCAAGAGTGGGAACTAAATCTCAGTTTAAATAATCTGGCAAGGTTGCATAGCTCATGAATGATGGAGTCAAGGGTTGAACTCAGGCTTTTTCATATGCAGCTCAGAAGTCTTTCCATACAGTATGTTGTTCCAGAAGCCTTTGTAATGTTGATTCACCATTTGTTTCAATAGAACATCATCAACTGTCCTATTCATCAAAGTACAATAATTATGATTCAAGGTATCTCTGACTCTAATGGTCTTTCCAAGCTTATTTGTTTATTGTCTCATATCTCAGTCTGAGTGGGTTACTATGGCAACAGGCACTATAGAAATGCACAAGATAAATAATGGATTATGAATCTTCACAGGTGTCTAGCTAGGATACCTTTAATGAAAAGCCACTCCAAAATGAAAGAATATTTCTCATATATATGTTATGACCCACATGTTCAAATCACTCATTTATAAACAGGTTTTCCTATCACCAAAAGGCCAGGTGAGTTCTGCTCAAGCTAGAAACATCTTTAGAGGAGAAGTTACTTTAGGTTGCACTTAGCAGAAGAATTAAATATTTTACTTTATTCCATTTAACGTTCCCAAGCCTAAAAGCCTCGCAAATACTAAATGGGCTCATTGTTTTGCTTCATCTCTCAGCTGAAATCAGATGTGGCTTAACATTTGCACTATGACAAACACTTGTGTGTCTTGATGTACAAATTTCAAGGGCAAATTTTAAAGGAGCTCTGACAAATGGCAATTTCTATAGATGATGAAGTCTAGGAGTGTGAGAAGTCTGGAATTCATTTTGTGTACAGAATAGTTGAAGCAGGTTGAAGAAAAGATGAAAGAATACATGGGAGCTCAAGGGTTTAAAGACTTATCAGTAGAAGAGGCAAGTTACTCTGCAGCTCTCTGGAATGCAAAAATACAACCCAAGCAACAGCAAGAGCTTGTCAATATAGAAAGGACTGCCTCAGCATGCAATGAGTTCCTTGAGAGGATTCCTGGAGGGATGCTTGGAAAAGAAACCTGCTAGAATCCCTTCAAACTCAGAGTTACATAATTCTTGGATAAGAATTGTGAACATTTGGTGAGCTACCATATGTTTTACCTATTTTAGCTGATTTCATCCACACAAGAACCTTATGAAGTAGATACTATTATTACGTAAACAAGGAAACTGCGGGGCAACAAAATTAAATAATTTGTCCAAGGCTACTTGATAGGAGTACTGTATTTGGAATTCAAAGCCAAATAATTTGATGCTACAGCTACTATGCCACAAAGCTATTAAAACTTAATGGTGCTTTTGTCCTGTGTGACCCTAAGGGGTCTCCAAGTAGCTCCTCCAAAGTCCTTAAGCCTATTAACAGTCTCACCTTTACTAGTGATGTTACATATTGCAAATATATGCAGTTTCTAAATTTAACTAGATACTAAAAGTATAACTGTTGTCCTTTGTGTGTGTGTGTGTGTTTTGAAACAGTCTGAGAAATTTGGGGCATTAAAAATGAGTTATCATGTGTTTGCGCTTCAGGCTGTCTCTTTTGTCCACTTCTCTTCTCTATCAACACTTTCTCCTCAGGCAATTCATCCTGTTTCATGGCTTTAAATATCATCTACATATTGACGACTTCTCAAATTTAAATCTCCAGGCCTTATTCCCCAGCTTTGACCTCCAGACACATCTATCCACCTGCTCGCTTATCATATATGTCCAACTTGGACTGCCCAAAGCATAATTTTTTCCAAAAGCTTACCTATACCTTATGTGGGTGGGCTTTTACCAGAAATATAATTTCTCTCTCTCTTTTAAAATTGAGTTTTGCCTTTCTATATTATACTAATACATAATGGACATGATTTTACAAGTTAGATTTTCATTTTTCCAGGGCATGGAAACTCAAACTATATTATCTGAAAGCTATGTTAACTGCCAGTTATTTCAAATACTCTTTCCAGTGATGTCAACAAGATGGCTAACTAGAGTTGCCTGGTGCTTGCCCCCACAAATGAATTGAAACAACTAATAAACTACTATATTTTGACTAGAGAGAATGGGGAAATACAGTGGAGAGCACTAAAGGAGCAGTAAAATGCCTGGGGAGCACAGAAGCCCAGTATAACACCATAAAGAAGAGAGTGAGGCATCTTGCCTCTCCCACACTGTATCCCCTACTAGAATTGGTCAGAGTCAGGGGGAACTACTTCGTACAGGGAAAAGGTAAGGGGGAGATCCCTAGCAGTCCCTATTGCTACCACAAACACCAGTACTCCTTGCTACAAGAGAGTCCCTGAGTCCTCACAGGCCCCCACGTCAGTTTGAAGAGTAGCCAGTTCACGCAGATGCATTGCTTTTGAGTAGAAGCCCACTTTGAGCACTCCCCATCCAGGCTACCTAAGCTGCTACAGTTCGAGGCCATCTTGAAATTGAACCCACTTTGAGGATGAGTCTTACACTGGGGTGCAGTAGCATTTGATTCACTACATTCCTGAAGCCCCACTATCATTCCACGAAGTTTGCACAGGTGTCTGCAGGACCATGACTGGCTTGCTTAGAATCTAGGCCAGACAGAACAATGGAAATCCTGGCATCTAAATCCATGCAGCACATCACCACTCTAGGGAACAGGTAGATCTGCATGAGAGGGAAGCTGCTGCACAGCTGTCCACCTCATGGAGACTGCAGGCACCTACACCCAGCCCAACAGTTGATCTGTGGGAGGGGCGTAAATCATCCCCACAGACAGATGGCTGCCCAGACTTTTTGTACCACATGCACTCATACCTGGCCTGACAGCTATCCTGGCAGAGGGCACTACCTCCCTACAGAGCCTACTAGACAGCCTGGTGTTCCTCCATTCCCACAGAAACCTGCCCAACAACCAGCCCAGTGCCCCCACCACCAGCAAAACTGCACTGTCACCATGACTCAAGCCAGTGAAGCAATACAGACATTGCTGATGAGGATCACAGCTGAAGAAACTGCACAGAGACCACAATACGGAATCCACCTAGAGCCAAAGTCAATGCGCCATATCCAATCAACACCCTAGAACCCATTTGCAGTAAAAAGTCACACCCTCTGAAAGCTACTCTATCAAATTGGAAAAAGCTACTATTCCACTGTATGTGCAGATATCCATGTAGGGACATAAAAAACATGAAGCAAGGAAATGTGACACTCCTAAAGGAACATAATACGTCTCTGAGAACAAATCTCCCACAAACAACGTTTATGACATGCTTGAAAGGATCAATTTAGCAGGAGGATATAACAATTATACTTATGCACTGAACACTGGAGCACCCAAATATATAAAGAAAATAATATTAGACCTAAAGGAGATACAAATGCAATAATAGTAGAGGACTTCAACACCCTACTTTCAACAATGGATAGATGATCTAGACAAGAAAATTAACAAAGAAACATCACACTTAAACTGCCATAGACCAAAGATATCTAACAGGCATTTATAGAACATTCCATTCAACAGCTGCAGAATATTCATTCTTCTCAACTGCATTCGGAACATTCTTCTGGATAGATTACATGTTAGGCCACAAAACAAGTCTTAATATATTTAAGAAGATTGGCATCATATACCACAGCAAGTATCTTTTTCTGACCACAGTGGTATAAATCTAGAAATTAAAAAAAATTTGGAAACTTTACAAATACATAAAAATTAAACTTCATGTTTCTAGACATCCAATGGGTCAATGAATAAACTAAAAGGGAAATTAAAAATTTCCTTGAGAGAAACAAGAATGGAAATATCATATCAAAACCCATGTGACACAGCAAAAGCAATTCTAAGAGGGAAGTTTATAGCAGCAGATGCCTACATCAAAAAAGAAGAAAGATTTGTAATAGACAACCTAAAAATGTACCTAAAAAAACTAGAACAACAAGAACAAACTAACCTATAATTGGTGGAAGTTAGAAAATAATAAAGCTCAGAGTAGAAATAAATAAAGACTAAAAAACAATTCAAAAGGACAACGAAATGAAGAGTTGGTTTATTATAAAGATAAACAAAATTGATAAACCTTTAGTTAGAATAAGAAGAAAAGAGAGAAGGCTCACATAAATAAAATTCGAGATCAAAAAGGAGACCTTAAAACTGATATCACAGAAAAATACAAAGGATTATAAGAGACTATTATGAAAAACTATACTCCAGCAAATTTGACAACATAGAAGAAATGGATAAATTCCTGGACACATACAAACCATCCAGATTAAATTATGAAGAAATAGAAAATCTGAACAGACCAATAACAATTGAGGAAATTGAATCAGTAATAAAAAGTCCTCCATCAAAGAAAAGCCCATGCTCTGATGGCTTCACTGTTGAATTCTGCCAAACACTTAAAGAAAGATTATTATCCATTGTCCTCAAAATACTCCAGAAAAATTGAAGAGGAGTGACTACTTCCAAACTCATTTTGTGAGAATAGTATTACCATGGTTCCATAACCAAACAAGACTACAACAACAACAACAATAATAATAATAATAATAAAAACTACAGGCCAATGTCTCTGATAAACATAGATATAAAATTCTCAACATGATAATAGCAAACCAAATGCAACAGTACATTAGAAAGATCATTCACCATTATCAGGTGGTATTCATCCCAGAGATGCAAGAAAGTTTTAACATATGACAATCAATAAATGTGAGATACCACACTAACATAAAGAATGACAAAAACCATATGATCATTTTAAAAGATGCAGAAAAAGCATTTAATAAAATTCAATAGTCCTTCATGATAAAAACTCTTGACAAATTAGGTGTAGAAGGTATGTTCCTCACCACAATAAAGTGCATATGTGAGAAACCCACAGCTAAAAGCTTTGCTTCTAATATCAGGAACAAGAGGACACCTACTTTCACCACTTCTATTCAATATAGCACTGGGAGTCTTAGCCAGAGCAATAAAGCATCAGAAAGAAATTAAAGGCATTCAAATTGGAATGGAGGAAGTCAAATTATTCCTGTTTGCAGGCAAAACACTACCTGTCTACAAAATATAATACAAAGTATCATGTGTACCCCCAAAATTCGTGTATCCATAAAAATCAATATGTGTATAACACACACACACACACACACACACACACACACACACACACACATTACAATGCTGTGGAAACCAGAAGAGCATGGTACTAGCGTAAAAACAGACACATAGATGAATGGAACAGAATAAAGAGCCCAGAAATAAATTCACACACATCTATCCAAGTGATTTTTGACAAAGATGACAAGAACATACATTGGGGAAGACAGTCCCTTCAATAAATTGTGCTAGGAAAATTG